>ML786390.1:31819-76174 GCA_009831015.1 Picea engelmannii | reverse complement strand
GTCTACTATACAATTATCGACACTAGGTCCTACTGCTTGTTTTTCCCCCGAAGCCATATCGACTTATTTAAAGTCATCGTGCTCGTAGGCTTCCAACCCACTCTTTTCTAATGCAGATGGTGAAATGAAACTATCTGTCACACCAGAATCAAACAAAATCTTAACATTGATATGATTTAGTGTACTTGATGACTCCACCACCGTGGATTGATGTTTGGCCTGGCGATTATTAACCGCTGCGTAAATCTGGTGGCTGCTACTTTCTCTCCCCACCGGTGCCTTTCCTTCTCTATGCACAAACCCTGATTGTAACTTTGGGCAGTCACGCTGGTAATGGGGTCCTCCACACCCCCAACAGGTAACACGAGATTGAACCTGTGCATTGTTATGTGACTGTCTCTAAAATGAGTTCCTTCCCCAGGAACCCCTGCCCCTACTCGTTGTTCCCTGAGATGGTCGTGGACCTGTCTGCACCGTTGGCGATGAACGAGATGTTGCACTCGCTGCCATTGAAATCCCTGCAGCTACTGTCCTTGGTGTGACTCTGTTACCATATGGCAGTGGTCTTGAGCCCCCTCCCCTAGGAAATGTCCTCGGGGCCTTCCCTACGAATCCCAGGTGATGCGGAAATGTCGGTCTTGTACCCCTGGTCAAGTTCATGTGTTCTTCTGCATAACATGCATTTTCCACTGCCTCCGCTACTGAATACGGTTTCCACATCCACACCATAGCTCTTATCTTAGGGTTCAATCCATAGACTAAGCGCTCTGCCTTTCGTTGGTCATTATTCATATACGACACATATTTGACCAGTTCCATAAATCTGATCTCATATTCTTCTACAGTTTTGTTTCCCTGTACTAAGGCATGAAATGCCCCTACCTATTGTTCCTCATAGTATGCTGGTAGATATTTCCTTTGGAACCTCTCCTTGAAAAGTTCCCAAGATACTGTGTCTAGGGTAAGGTGCAATTGACTTTCCAAGTTGCCCCACCAATTCAAGGCGCTATCTCTTAACTAAAAAGTTGTGATCTTTGCTTCGAGTTGGATGCATAGTCCCTTAAGGAAAAACACCTTATCATGCCTTCTAACGATGCTTCCACACGTTCACTGGCGTGACCCTCGGCAAACTATGGAAGTTTTATCTTATGAAATTCTCGCGTGATGTCTTCAGGTGGAGGTCCTCCCCCTGAATCCCTTGATGCTTCTGGATTACCCGTTCCAAACGGTGGGGGTTCCACTTCAGTCCCTACCGGTTGTCGCCCCTTTAAAGTCTCGTTAATGGCTTCCGACGAGCACAGTATGAGGGATAGTTCGAGCGATGGTGGTGGTGGCACTGGCAGTGTTGGCGGTGCTTGCGACGACACTCCCCTGCCTCGATTCCCTCGAGTCCTGACCATCCTGTATGATTTGACGTGCATCAACCAAAGTTGTCAGGGTGAGTTCCAGGATGTTTCAAATCGGTGCTACTCAAACTAGAAACAGGGTTAGGCGTAAGTTTTCTTTACTTGTCTGTAAACAGGCATTACTACATTAGGGGATTGGCTAGGTTAGGGTTAGGACTAAGCGTCTAAGCTTGATTTCTTCGCCCCTACGAAACGAACTATTGGTTCCCTTTCCCTGTAGCTACGCTAGCCTTGCGCCTTACTCGCCACTTCCTATGCTTACTCTCCTAGTGCATATGTCGCCTCCTTCCCGCTTTTCCTAGTCTAATCCCTTTTAACTTTTCGCTTACAACTTGATTAAACTAACTTTCGACCTTATGTTTATTAATTTACGTCGAAAGGCGTACACCTATTGACAATGGGCACAATCAATGATCTTTTAATCTTACTTAACCTTAAACCCTTATCTGATGGTTACGCATTGAATATGTTGGCATATTCTTAGTCGTCCTTCAAAATCAAATGGGTCAGATTTATTGTTCATAACTTTCTTGCATTTATCAAGGCATCCGTTAACATGTTTACTTCTTTTTTTTTACATTTACCTAATCACATTAAAAAAAAATGCTGTAAGGTTATATAATTACCACGTTTAATGATTAAATAGGATTAAACCATGGCATCTAAATAATTATCCACAACTATCAGCCACGTTTCGGTGTTCACCAGTGCTATGTACCTTTCGGCGTTAGTGTTCTTCTTAAGACGCTTTGGTTGGTGGGTGGTCTTGGGTATGACAATTAAAGTATTTATATGTGAAATTATTTGTAAAAGTCACATCGTGTGGTGCGTTGGCAGGGTGGACTTTGTAAAGACTTGATCGATGGGGAGGTCTGGGGTTTGATCCTCGTAGACTCCATAAATTTTTCTTAGCCCTATATTATTAAATTATTTAAATTAAAACTCATAATTATATATATATATATATATATATATATATATATATATATAAAATAATTTAAATTTACACTAGCGTATTAATACCTTTAAATAAATTATAAAACTAAAATTTAATCAAATAATAAAAAAAAAAATTTAAAAAATGAAAATTTAATTATTCAAAAGGCGTATTAATACCTTTAAATAAACTATTAAACTAAACATTAATATATATAAAAAAATAAAAAATGGCGAGAGTTTAATGTGCAAGCATTATCTGGCAGCCTTTAAGGTTGGGCTTTTGGCATGAGGCCCACGTGTCCGGCCTCCGGCTCTCAGTACCAAACACCTATCTCTCCCAACCTTCAACGTGTCCTTCACTTCCGCGTCCTTCCTCTGTCGCCTCTCCACTTTGCTCTGTCCCTCTCGATAGGCTCAATGCCCATCTCAGAGAAATTTGTATTACATTTTGCGTTTATGCATCTCCTCAGCCATGGTTGGGTGCTGCGTACCTCATATGAGGGCAAGAAATATGAATTCACAACAACTATCTTTTCAAGGCCATTGACATCTAAAGCAAGGGTTTCTAAGCCCGATTTCAGGAGGGTTTTCTCTTGAGTGCTTGTTTCTTCATGAAATTCATCTAACAGTTTATGGATTTTCTGTTTGGTCTCCGAGAAACCTTTCAAGAATAAATCAACTGATTCAAATACGGGGGTAGATAGGGTTTCAAATTTACATGATTGGGATTGTTGAAGACGAGTGTTGTTCAGATCTGTGAGGTGTTTGAGCATTGCTCCGTGCTTCTTCTCTTGAATGAATGTTGGGGTTTCCCCATCACTGCCATTGACTTTGCCCTTACTGAAATCTTTATCTGGTGCATTCTCAGCCATTTCAAATGAATCAACTAGCGTTCAAATGGGGCATGAATGGTCGAACAGACATCAAATCATTTCCTCAATAATAATGGCAGCAAAGACAAAGTCAAAGGTAGTGGAATATTTATTTAAGTGGAATTCTCATGTGCTTCGATAATATTTTGATGTAGAGATCAATGTGTATGGTGTGCGGAAGTCCTTGGGTCCGCTGTTTCACTTATCTCCCGAGCAATAAGGACCCCGAGCAGCTTATACTGATGTTGGGTCTCAATCTGGCTAAAATACTAGCTTGTATGTTGCAGGATCTCAATCTATAACTAGTAGCTATGGATCTTGCACTGGAATTGGATTTGCACCTGAATGAATCCACTCGGACTGTTTTTACCACCTTAGCTTATACCTTAGCTGCAGGATATACTGCAGGGACTAGAAATAGAACCGGGCGAAGGTCATTTCATATTTATCGATGAGGTTATCGGCGAGTATTTAATTAACGGTAGGACCAGGCTCCGCAGGACACAAAAGAGAGGATCTTTCAGACTTAGAGCAGAAGATAGAGTTTGGCATTGTATAGAATCTCGGTTTTTCTTTTATAATTTTTTTTTTTTTCTTTATTATGTCCAAGTTTGTTACGAGGCCATGCCTCTCTTTTTTTTTTAATCGGACAAAGCTGTATGGAATACATTTTTGACGTATTGGAGTCTATACATTATTATTTCTTTTGGTTAATCTTCGTTTAATAAATGCCTTCCCGGGCGCGGAAAGCGCAAACTTCCTTCAACTTAGACGTTAGACCCTGGGGTATATATTCTGCTAAAATTGTTGGGACTTTGCTATTGAGAGACAAATATGGAGAGTGAACAAGACCATATGCTTGCACAGAGACAAGCTCTGGAAGCAGCTATAGAGCAATGTCAAAAGGCCCTCAAATTGTTGAAACGCAATGGCTCCCAAGGTGATTCAGATGGTTAATTCTCTCTGTGCCATGACTCTGAAATTGACGAGGTATGTGTAAATCGTGATTATATTTTTGAAGGTTTTGTCGATGGAGTTCATTGATTTCCTGTATTGTATTGCAGGTAATCAGTGGTTTGATAGTGATCATAACATTTTATGTAAGTTTAATTCTCTAAGATGTCCATTTTGAAAACTTCCATACCTAATTTTTTTTTTTTTTTTTTTTAAGAATTTTCTATTGTGTCCTAAATAATATTTTGAGAGTAGACGAGAGATTGGTCAATTGCTTCTTTGGTTTTGACATGATGTGATTCGCAAGATGTTCCATGTTGGAATTGATGGGAATCCCTTGGAAGATAAAGCATAAATATTATGAAGACATATGGTGTTAATATTATAAAGTCTCACCTATCTGGTAGAATCTTTTTGTTTATGACTGGCCTTTCCTAACTATTCTGATCCTCTACCTGCTCTTAAATCCTTCCTTTTGATTGATTATAATGAATGTGTTGGTTTGATTTATCTCCAGTTTGGGTGCCTCTTAAATAATGTTCCAATTGTGATGGATATCACGATGTGATGTGATTATTTACTCCTTGTGTTGGTACGTTGATGATATTTAAGTGATGCATGTGTTTTATTGGTAGGAAAAGAGGCTTGAATTACATTTTTCATTAGCATAAAATACTGAATTTGTAGTACAAAAGGTTTGTGACCTCAGTCTCAATTTCTAGTATGAAAAGAGGCCACCATATGACTATGACAAGTATAAAAGAGTGGATGGTGCATATAGACTAAATAGACTGTAACTTATGGAAGTTTCATATATGTATTGAATTCTTTTGAAGCAAGGTTGGTGCATAATTGTAACAACCCTAGTTTTTAAAATTCGTATTGCATTTTTTTTTTTTTAATTAAAATTTCTGTGTTTTGTTTGCAGGTTAAGCGTGGCTGGAGTTAGAGCTTGGAGTTTTGGCCCTTAGGCCCAGATTTCAAACAAAATCTCTGATACCATGTGTAGGGTCCGAATAGATTTAACATCAATTAATTACATAATTGTAACAGTATTGATTTCAAAAAATTCACAAATTTCTTCTATATTGAGCAAAATAGTAAAATTTATCAAATTCCTTTAATTGAGCATATTCACATATAGATTTAACAACGAATATTAAAATTTTCTAACATAATAAAAACAATTACAAATTTTTAAATACCTGGGTCTAATGCTAATAACCCTCTGTTTGTCTGCTTGCCTTCTTGACCGTTGTTGCATTGTGTAAACACTGCCCAAAACCTAGTTCCACCCTGCCAACTAGGTAACTTCCTAGCTCCAGGATATCATATGGATATCCTGGCCCCCGTACCCAAAACCTCTAGCAACCCGGTGCCTGAACTGATCCAATCCCACTCCAAAACTCCACTCCTCTCTGCAAATCCAAGAGCCCCAAAAATCAATCCCCCATCTCCCATAGAATGTCGCTCCCGTAAACCTCCTTCCCCTCCATATCCCTCCTTCACCGACTTCACCCCCCATTTACTTCCCTACCTAACCCATTTATTACCTTATCTTGTCATAATTAATATCTTACCCCTTTGAATTAATATCTTATCCCTTTGAATTAATTCTTATCCCTTTCTGTGTACGTAACTCTCCTCTTTTTTATTTTTTATTTAAACAATATAACTTATTATCCCTTTTAAATTTAATACCCATGTTATTAAATGTAATAGGTAGTTAATTAATCAAATTGCAACCATTAATTAATTAATAATTATTTAATTAGTATTATTATACCTATCATGTTTAATTAATACCATATTAAGACGATTAATCCCCCAATTAAGTTTTACTTAATAATCCTTAAACATTTGTTCAACTAGGGTTGTTACAATGAGAATGACATCTAGAAAATCCAGTGTCAATAAGCAAGTTGTCTATTTTGACATACCAATATTGGGGAGCTTTCTTAAGACCATAAATAGATTTCTTAAGGAAAAAAACAAGGCTAGAGTCATTCTAGACATAGCCAAGAGGTTGTTCCATGTATATTTATTATTGCAAATCCCCATGCAAGAAGGTATATTTAACATCCATATAATGGACCTCCCATTTATTTGAGGCAACAAGGGAGAGAACAAGGTGGATGGAATTCATTTTGGCTACAAGGGAAAAGGTTTCATTATAGTCAATTCCTTCAACTTGGGAAAATCCCCTGGAAACTAACCAAGCCTTGTGTCTTTTAACACTTCCATCTGATGCATACTTAGTTCTATAGACCCATTTACATGTGACAAGTTTTCTTCCTTGCGGAAGAGGTACAAGATCACAATAATCATTTCCCATTAAAGAACGATACTCTTCATTCATTGTTGTATCCAAATCTGGATGAACTGAAGCTTATGCAAATGTCTTTGGATCATGAGTCTTTGAAACTTGAGCCAAAAGAGAAGAGGCTTGTTGTAACTATGAATGTGTCTGACATTGATCTAAAGGATCACTGACAAGATCACCAGTTGCTTCTCATGTTGAATGAACCCATCTAGGAAGCGGTGGTGTTGGTGTTAGTTCAGGTTCAATGGAATCATCTAGAGGAAGGTGAGCAGGTGGATGTGGATTTTCATCCTCGTTGCCATATCTGAAGAATAAACCAGAATAGGAATAGAAGAAGGCACAAACGTCGAAGTTGGTTTGCAGGTCGAAGAAGGCATAATCGTCGAATTAGGCTCACAGGCCAAGATATTTTCATCAAATTTAACATCTCTTCTAATAATAATTTCATTACAATGTGGTTGAAGAAGTCTGTAACCTTTGACATCTTCAGAATAACCAAAAAATATACACTTCTCGCTTTTAGGCTGCAATGCTTTCCTTTTCTCATCAGGAATGTGATCCCATACTATACTACCAAATACACAGAAGTGACTTACATCAGGTTTAATTTTAGTCCATACTTCTTCTGGTGTTATGTTTTTAATATCCTTTGTGGGAGTGAGATTTACTATGTAATTTTCACAGCTAATGGATTCCTCCCATTACGTTAGACTTAATCCCTTAGATTGGATCATACAAATAGTCATTTATTTTAATGTGTGGCTCTTTCTCTCAGTAACACCATTTTTTTGTGGTGTATATGGAACAATGTGTTGCATTTTGATGCCCTGTGTAGTGTAGTAACTTGTAAAATTATTGTTCACATATTCACCTCCATTATCTATTCTTAACCTTTGAATTTGATGTCTAGATTACTTTTCTACAAGGACATTGTAGGTCAAAAACTTGTCAAAAAATTATCTCTTAAGTTTTAAGAAGTAAACCCAAATACATCTAGAAAAGTCATCAATGAAAGTTAAGAAATACTTGCACCCAGTATAAGAAGGAGAATAAAATGGACCACATAAGTCACTGTAAGGGCCAAAGGTGTTCCAAGAGGCATGTTTGTTAAAATTGTCCTAATGATGTTTGTCAAGAACAAAACCAACACAAACACCGTCTTTGCATGAAACAAGAGGAATATCAACAGTCACCATCTATTGATTACATATTTGTTGCAATGAGTGATAGTTTAGATGACCAAACCACTCATGCCAAAGTTTGATCAAGTCATCACTATGATCAACAAAAACTTATGGAAAATATGATGACCCAAAGTTGTCAAACTTGTACAACTTGGTAATATCATCAATAATTCCAGTTGTAAGAAAATAATGAGGATCTTTGATATCCTTGATTACAAATTGGTGAGGTGAAAATTATATGGTTTTACCTTCACCTAAATGAGTGATTTGATATACTGGTAGAAGGTTACAAGAAATACTTGGAACACATAATACATCATTGAACTGACCATTATCTACCTGAATTGTTCCATATCCTACAACACTAGGAGATTTATCATCACAAACAAATATTTTCTTGGTGTTACATTCATTCAAAGTAGAAAATATGGCTTTCTCCTTAGCCATATGATAATTTGCTCCAGAGTCAATAAGTCACTCAGTAGAATAAGAAGTAGAAGTTGCATTGAAGGAGAAACCAAAAGCAAAAAGTACATGTCCATGAGAAGAAGAAGAAGAAGTAGAATCAATATTGGTGTTCTGCTTCTTCATCGTTGCTTCTAAAGATGCCATCTTCTTGAAACATTTGGACTCATCATGACCATATTTCCCACAAAAGTTGCAATGTCTATTAGTCTTCTTATTTTTAGATTTTCTCCTTTGTCACCATTAGGAGTTGAAGTTGTATGAGTGGGTTTGGGACCATTGTTTTGTTTGTTGTTGTGGCGAGGATGTTGCTTCTTGGGATTCTTGGGTTATTTTTTTTTCTGGGCTACTAAGGCTTTGTTGGTGGTACCTGTAGTGTTGATCACTCCAAGTTGTACAAGCTTATATTTCTCTCTAATCAAAGAATCAAAAAAGGAATCAAGAGTGGTTTTTTGATAAGCTTTCCCTAAAGCCTTTCTCATGGAATAAAAGGTAGATACAAACACAAAATATGCACTACCTAGCTTAGAAAGAATAATATTGATGCAACGCTCTTACACCCTTCACATAAAATTCTAAGTGTTTTAAACTTAGATAGATAGTATTCAATGCAAGAAAAATCATTTCGACTTAAAGTCAATATATGATTTTCTAACTAATATGCTCAAATAATATTGTGTTTACCAAACACAGATTCAAGATTTTCCCAAGCTTCATCAGGGTCATCAATTTCTTGAAGGTGGAACCTTAAATCAGGAGAGATGGAAATTTTGATAAGTCCACATGCTTCGTCATTCCTATTATCCCATTCGAATTTGTTTTCATCATCAGTGGGTTATTTTTATTTTCCCAAGGTAATCTGGTACATGCCTTTACTTCTTAATAAATCCTCCATATGGGATTTTCATTGAAAGTAGTTGGTGCTCGTAAGAAAAATATCACTAGAAGAAGCCATATTAAATATGCATATAATATCAATTTAAAAATTGAAACTGATGATCTAGATGGAAAGATCTCTAAAAATTAGGCAGTTTAAAAAAACAACGACACTAAAAACAGACTTTGGATGTGAAAGTTATGCCCTTTAAAAAAAAGGCATAAACGGTAACCAAAAAGCCATGTGGCAAGTAGAAGTTTCTCCACATGGTGATATCCCTCCAAATAACCTCACTTTTACAAATAATTTTCTTTATGAAGTGACTCACTTTTATAAAAAGAAGTGGGGATCACTTTTACAATCAAGTTACTTTATAAAATAAAGTTACATGCAAAACAAATAACTTTAAAATAAAATATTAAAGCTACTTATATTGATTCACTTTTATACTTGAAGTGAAATACATTTTACAATGGATTCATGAACTTTTCAAACAAAATAACAAAAAATATCTTGAACTCAAGACATCTTACTTAATAAGACAATTTTTAACCAAGTGAGCTAGAAAAACATATTGTATTGTTTATAAGGAGGATTGTTGTTGTTGTTGATAGCCTTGGAGAGATCACATAGGGCATGGGGAAAAGAAAATACGAATATCCAAAAGAGTAGCAACTTGAAAAAAAATTAGAAAACCTAAATAAAACCTAAATAATACTCTCCAAAATTTTAAAAGGGGCGCATTCAGGATTTATACCTCCAAATATGACTGAAAAGGACGTATCTTGGGCAAACATAAACCTTTTCGAGTGAAACAAAAAATTTTCACGACTGAAACGAGTGCTCTAGATGCAATGGAACAGTCCTATGAACCTATAAATGTACATAAATGGTATAAAACAAATATGATGCAACTCATCTTCATGATCTAGATCTACAATGGGAGTGGGTCTTCAAACGGGCTATGATACCATGTTCGACAACACAAGCATTACAACAGAGGAAGAACACCTTCAACAACCACTCACAAAACAAGATCTAAGATCAACACATTGATATTTTGATGTGGTAAAACCCCTCCGAGAAACATCCATGACCCCACCCAATGCGACCACTTGGATTAATTTATTAATGCAAAAGAAAAAGATTATAGAGACATTTTGCAAGAGAGTTTCTCGCAATCGATCATTGGAAAATGACCCTTCATGCTCTTTAAATAGATATCATGGACCAATCGGGTGTTAAGCCATGGATCAATGTATCCATTAAGATTGAGGATAATATGAACCATCAAATCACTCTATGTCGGGAAGATATCACAATCGTCATATTTCCTATCTATAAATGCATACTAATTCATACTAAAGAAATAAATATTTACCTAACAACACATTAGACCAAGTAGATCTTAACTAACTCCTAAGTGTCTAAATATCCTAACAGTTCATGTTTTACCTGTTGGATATGGACTGCATGATTTCCTATAATGATTAAATCATCAACATATAGAACAATGATGACCAAGTTTTATTCTTGAATCCTAAAATACAATGTATCATCAGACTCACTATGCTGAAAACCAACGTGCTGAAGGTATTCATCCATTTTGGCATGGCATGATTTGGTTTCTTGTTTTAAACCATATAAGGCTTTGATCAATTTGCATACTTTGTGCTCTTTCCCTTCAACTTCAAATCCTGGGGGTTGAACCATATAGACATCTTCTTTCAAATCTCCATTAAGAAAAGAACTTTTAACATCCATTTGGTAAATTGTCCAACCATGTTGTGCAGTCAAATTGATTACCATTATGATTGTATTCCACTTGGTTGTTGGTGAAAATATTTCTTCATAATATATGCCTTAATTTTTAGCAAATCATTTTTCCACAAGTCTTTGTTTATACTTATAAACTTCATCATTTTCTTTTTACTTGATTCTGTAAACCCATTTTCATCTGATGGGTTCAACATTTCTTGGAATATCAACAATTTTCCATGTTCCATTGTCAATTATGGATTCATACTCATCCACCATGGCTTGTTGTCATTCTTTATGCTTCATTGATTCTGCAAAAGTTTTTGGTTCAATGGAATCATGAGTTACTAAGGAAAAATTTGAGTGAGATGAAGTAGAACTTCTAGTTACCATTTTGTCTTGTTCATCTGGGTGAACATCTTTAAGAATTTGTGTGAACCATTTTGGTCTACTAGGTTGTCCTTGTGATGAAGTTACTACAATTTTTTTGTCTTTTGTTGAAGAGTCATCATTGGAGGAAGAGTCATCTAACTATTGAACATTCATGTGGGGGCTAATTATTTTTCAATCCAAGTGGGTTTGTCTTGATGAACTATTTTACCTTGAGTTACCTTTTTTTCCAAATGAGTAAAGATATTCTCAAGTTGTTCTATAGTTTGACTTTGAATTTC
This sequence comes from Picea engelmannii, assembly GCA_009831015.1. NCBI lineage: Eukaryota > Viridiplantae > Streptophyta > Pinopsida > Pinales > Pinaceae > Picea > Picea engelmannii. The sequence continues at coordinate 64,725 of ML786390.1, read as the reverse complement.
TTCAAAGAAAACATATCGACTTATAATGAATTTTCCATTAGAGAGAAACCGATATCCTTTATTTTCATCTGAATAACCAAGAAGCATGCATTTCATACTATGATTTTCCAACTTAGTCTTTTATTTCTTTAGGAACTAAAGCATAAAAAGTGGAGCCAAAAAATTGAAGATGATTTAATAAAGGCTTTGTTCCATACCAAGCTTGATATGGAGTGATTCCATATAAGGTGGATGTGGGTGATCGATTCCTTAGATACAAAATTGTATGAACTACTTTGGCCCAATATTTTGTGCTTAAACCCTTGAAGTGAACCATAGATCTTGTCATTCCCATTAAATTTCTATTCATTCTTTCTGCGTCTCCATTTTGTTTTGGAGTATAAGAGTTTGTCAATTTCCTTTTAATTTCATTTTTCCTATAATAATCATTGAATTAATTGGAAGTAAATTGTCGCCCTTTATATGTTCTAAGTGTGACAATCTTCTCTTTGGTCATGGGATTTTCAACCAAGCGTTGAAATTGTATGAATTTGTCAAAGGATTCTGATTTGTCTTTCAGAAAATATACCAAAATCATCCATGTACAACAATCAATGAAAATAATGAAGTGTTTTCATCCACCAAAAGAATATTCCATAAGAACACAAATGTCACTTTTGATTAATTGCAAACATCTATTTGCTCGCCATGTACTTGGGTAAAAGGGACCTCTCTTTTGTTTTCCAATTATACATGATTCACACTTGGAAATTTTGAAGGTAGGAAACCCTTTAACCTTCCCCTCTGATTTAAGTTTACTTAGGATTTCAAAGTTCAAATAGCCAAATTTGTAATTCCATAATCTTAATGAGATGAAGGATAAGTCCATTGATGTTGCAAGGTCACGGTTTCAAGGAATGATTATGCCATCCTCAAACATTTTCCATCTTCATAACCATTCATTATTGTCTTGAAGTTGTTATTTACTGAGTTGATTTTGATCAAACCATCTTCCATAATTATTTGATGACCTCCTTGTCTAATGAGGACCAAGGACAATAAATTATTTTTAAAATATGGAACATACCAAAAATTAGAAAGTAGCATTTTTCCAATTCCAGGTAGAAAGAAGTAGACCAATCCTTTTCCTTGAGGAGTATGGGTTGTGTCATATGCATAATATATTGGATTGAGTTCCATGTCCAAATATGTCCACAAATAATATTTGTTGTAGCACATATGTTTTTTAGCCCCTGTATCAAGTATCCAATCATCTTCAAAATCCTTTCTCATTTCTTTGTTGATGGAAATTGAGCTTTCTAAATACAACTGGTGATTGGCTATTAACACATATTCATAATCATCATCTTTGTTATCTGCATACTGAGTTGAAGTGGAAGTATTTGACTTATAATGTGACTTGGATTTAAAACTTTTCTTATGTTGGGGACAATTTGCATTACGTATTCTACAATCTTCTGCCACGTGGCCAATGCGAAAACATCTTTTTCACTTTACTTGAGTCATATATCCATTTTTTTTTATTATGTTGTTAGAGGCATCTTGATATATCCTAAGAGATTTTTTATTTTGATTGTTATGTCCTCTTCCTTGGCTTCTACTACAACCAGGACCGTGTTCTTGATTATTGAATCTTCCTCTTCCTCTAGAATTTTCATTGTATGTGCCTCTTCCTCTTCCTTTTGTAATTTCATTGTAGGTGCCTCTTCCTCTAGATATTTCATATATGTTTGAGTTGGTAAAGAGAAGATCTTCTCCAGAGGTCTTATTTTTACCAAAATTTTTGGCATGTTGTACCAAGAGATCAATGAGAGAGACAAAATATTGTTTTTCTAGTTTTCCTATGATTTGTAAAGTTTCCAAGAAATTCTTATAAGAGAGTGACAAACCATTTATCAATATGGAGGTCATAAAATTTTCTTCCACATCATCAAACCCACATTTGACTATTTCAATTCATATGTTTTTTAAATGAGAGATGTAATCCATAACATCTCCTCCTTTAGCTAAACTTTGTTTAAGAAGCTCCGTGAGGAGATCAACCCATTTTCATTAAATTTGAGTATAAAACATAATTTTAAATATTTTCTAGGTATTCCAAGCATTGGTTGCATTTTCTATGTGTACAGACATTTCATCTATGACATAATATTATGAAAGTGCAAGTGCCTTTTCATCTATTAATTCTCATCTTGTCATTTCTTTATCATCACTAAGATTAGTGGGAGGTTTATCACACTTACATACATCTTTCCATATCTCATTATAAATTAATGTGTTTTTCATGTGATGACTCCAAGTCTTATAATTCTTGGGTCCATCCAAATTATCAAAATCGGTGAATACATTTGCCAATTTTGACATGATGAAGTAATTATCAAATCCACACAATAAAATGAATAATACCATGCAGAAGAGACATTGCACACACTACAAAAGAGTGTTATAGGGGCTTGTACTTGACCCTCTTATAGTCTTAATGAAAAAGGTGTTGATAGAGTATTTCACTGGACTCTTATCAACGCTTTGATTACAAATTACAATTTTCTCTCAATTGGTCAAAATTTTGAAATTCAACTCAAAAAATGATCATGCCTCCCTTTGAAGTGAACAATAAGGTTCAAGACTTCAATTACAAAAAAAATTCCCCCAAATTTCAGATTTAAAAAAATATCACCCCTTATATCTCCAATTACATAAAGTGCATGAAAAAAAAAATAACACTTTAACAAATCAACCCTTATAACTCCAATTTTACATAAGAATAACTAAAATATTCCCACAATAATTTACCACTTATACCTCCCACATTCATCAACCTTATACATCCCTCGTGCTTTTGAATGTTATAAAGTAAATAACTTCCCAAAACACACTTCAACACTTTATTCTCGTTTAGTTCAGTGTATATTTTGTATTTGGGTACCTAACATGGCCTCGTAGTCGGAACCCATTCTTTATTTTCACCATAGTGATGTTCAGGGGGGGGTGTTGGATTTACTTCACACACACCTAGGATTTATTTTTCCTAAGAATATTCCTTTTTTATTAGTCATAATTAGTCATTATCCAGTCTCCTATATTTTAGGGTAGAATATTCCACCTAGAGAATATTCTCTTTCAATTGACACTTCAGTTTGACTAGCTGAGTTGAGTTTAGATGTTGCATTGGTTTTGTCACCATGAAACATTGGGATCATCACCAACTCACTACTCTTTATTAAGTCAGTTAACTAAAGACTAGTTGACTAGTTAACTCAGCTAGGTGGCAGTTCACTCTCGTAATTGCCTGAGAGACTAGACTGGGTGGCAGTTTACTCTTGTAACTGTTGGTGTGTGTCCAGATCAATCTAGACCACCACTATGGCTCATTAGTTACTCATGTATCCTATATATATTGTAAATTATTCACTCTTTGAGTGTGGAATACGGTTAATGAGGATTCTTCCATTCTTTCTCTCCTTCTTCTTCTTTCTCCAATTCTCTCTGCAAATGTGTGTATTACTGTTTAGCTAGATCTATTATGTGCAGGTTCAACACATTTACACAATGTTCATCAATTCATCATTAATATGTTATTGCATCATATAACATTATCATACATCAATGCATAATAAACAATAATAGACACATCCACAAAATGAACAATACACATGTATTTTACGTGGAAACCTAATGCGGGAGAAAACCATGAAATTATTTTATTATATGTCTTTAAGAATTACATTCAAGGAAGCACCAAATTTTAATTCTCTAGCACCAACCAAAAGGAGGCTCCAACCGCCTATGTTCTCCAGTTCCAACCAGAAGGTGGCTATAACCACCCAATTCTCTGGCTCCAACCAGAAGGAGGCTCCAAACCCCTAATTCTCAAGCTCCAACCTGAAGGAAACTCCAACTCCCTATTTCTATGGCTCCAACCACCTATCATTGCCCCATCTTACCTCCCTAAAATATAAATTCCAAATAGTTGATGAAACCACTGCCACCCAGTCACTGTGAGATATACCATTGTAAACATGTATCAATATGTGCCAACAACCTTTAAAAAACCTATACCTATAATCATCCTACACCAGCAAAAACCAACAAGTATGTGACCTGTGTATGTTTCACCTCGTGTATGTATGAGACCTATCTATACCATAGCTTGCGTATGAACATGACATGTCTATACTAGAGCCTGAGTACACCTTCAAAAAGATAGGGTTCTCACTTTTCTGAAACTTAGACCCTTTGTTGCCTCTGTCACATCAACCTGCAACTTGTCCAAACCTGTACCAATCAACATGTACTATCAACCATTTACATCAATCACTCACACAATATGTACCATCACAAGTGCATCAACTATGCACATCACAATACCTCATAACCATCACCAAGACCAAGATGTGATTTTACTAATATATCAAGATGTCTATGCCACATCATCCATATACCATGTGTCAACAATACTACTAGAAAGTTCCTATAAACATTCACCAAACATGTACCAATCATGGCAAGTTCCTCTAAACATGTACCAAGAATAACCCTCAATAGATCAAATCTAATAACATAGATCTCATACTCAATATCACAAGAATATCATTCAAACCATGTGCATCTATATCTCTCTACTCATGTTCCATACATGTGGATACAATCATAATCATATGTAATAAACCCTCACATGGAATAGACATCAAACCCTCACTGATATGAAACCTCAAACTAACCAACAACTTCGCCAACACATCATGATAAAAAAACCCGCAACCATGTACCAAGAAATACAATATATTCCTCAACACTCACCCCAACAAGATGTAACAATAATGAATACTAAACATACCAGTGTTGTATTTTTGTAGATATTGTTCATACAATAAGTGTCATACAACCAACAACCTCTCTAGGAAAAATCCTCAATATCCCATAACCATATCTCATGGAGACAAACATAAGAATATGACATACCTTTTGAACCTATATATAGATATGTTGTACCTGATCACTGTAGACCTTCCTAGGAGCTTTTTTTTTTACTCTAGAGACCTGGAATCTTCATCAACTCAAGATTTCATGGATTTTACCAACTATAAATGACCTCTTTTTCTTCAGCCTCTGTATGTACGTGCCCTGTTCTCTTTCAACCAGTGTATGTACTCACCTTCCTCCACTGCAACCTGCATACACCTCAAAAACTAGGGTGTTTTTAGTAAATATGCAACTCTGAAACTTTCACTGTCAACCCTCCTTTGCTACCTCAAACTTGTGTAACTTCAAATGTATCAATGAGTACCTGAAATAAACCTTTCACAAATGTATATTCAATAATTTTCAATAGGTAGGGGTAGATTCTAATGAGAGTTCCTTTCTCTCTTATTTATACTCTCCAAGTAGCTTCCTCAAGGGGTTACCTTCTAACTAACTTTATCAAACTTCCTTCTTCCAAGGCTAACCCACTTCTAATCACTTGTCCACTTACAACCACTTTATCCACCAATAGTAATCTCTCCACTTCTAGTTGCAATTGACTTTATTATTTAATTAATTTCTTTTGCAACCACTTTGACTTATCCATAAATAGTAAACTCACCACTTCTTGTTGCAACAACTTTATTATTTAAATAATTTATCTTTGCAGTTTGACTACTTTGTTATTTAAATAATTTCTCTCTACTCACAACTTATTGTTGCAACTAACTTTTCTATAATTAGTCAAATCATAACTTCTTTTCCCTTAACTAACTTTTTGTTGCAACCACTTTATTATTTAATTTATTTCTGAGTAAACCACTTTGAATATTCAATCTTCTCATCACAACTACTTTACCATATTTACCAAACTCAAAACTTCTTGTTGCAACTGATTTATTTTTAATTATTTTCTTAATGCAATAACTATACCCATGATTAACTCCTAGTTACCATCAATTTGACTAGTACACCTCTTCTAGAAGCTTATAGAATAATTGACTTCTTTGACCTTATAGGGGCTTCTAGATAACTCATTAGGGTTCTCCAACTGTGAGTAGTGACGCAGAGCCTCACCTCGACAAGGTCTACTTGACCTCCCGGTCTTTGGATCTTCCAATTCCCAAGTCGAAATGGCTCCCTGGTCCCCGCCAGAACCCTTCACACATATAACCACATGTCTCCTTTTTATGTGCTTCGCCTGTGTGAACATGCACTAGATGCGAGCCTACACTCCATGTGAGCACAAACTTAACCCCAAAAGTCGCATTAGGTTTCATGATGTTGGGACTTTCGTTGCAAGGCACCCCGACTCCTCTAATTCCTGAAATCCCATAATGGGCTAACGAGCCCTAGCTCCTCCCTAAGTCCTTCTGATGTGACCCTCAGTTGTGACCTGGGGCCCTACCTTCAAGCGTGTCAGGAATTCGTGTATCGGGGATTGGCGATGCCACTTTTCTCCCTTTTTTTGATATTCGAAATACTGAAATTTCCTCGCCACATATCAATAGTCCTAGTTCTCCCATGATATGACAGTATAGATCGCATCGAGACTTCGCATATCAAGGATTCTCGAAAGCAGCCTCCTCCACACTCCTGACTCTGGAAAGGCTGAAATTTCGATGCGTCCATTCAAAGGCTTGCGCTCCTCCAGATCTAATGGTTGTTATCTCTCCTGAGCTTGCGAGTGTTGAAAGACACCTGGTCTTATCCTCTCCGCAGATCTACTAGATCCAACGGTCCACGAAAAATCGATGTTTCTCCCTCCAAGAATTCCAACCGTCAATTCAATTTCTCAAATATTCCTCACCAAATAACTTGGTGTCTTTCCTCCTGAGCTTGATTTCTGCGAGGTGACTTCGACCCTCGTCCTTCTTCTGGAATTTCCAAGTCTCTCTAACTCCTAATATTTATTTTTGTTGCAAACTCAAGGATTCTAAGGGATTCTTGCACGCACTCCTTGGGGCTTCACGATAATATTTGATTATCCAAACACTCCAACTCTGAGCACTCCTTGCAGCAAAAGTTCTTCAACCGCTCCCTGGGTTGGAAAAATCTAATACTTCAACCTAGCCTACACACACCTTGCACGACTTTGTGCTATATTTTCACTTTTGTTGGTATAAGAACAACTCTATCTCTCCTAAGATTTTATGAGATAAAACTCAGAAATCTTTTCAACAAACTCCTTGTGGACCTTCACTGCACTCCTTGCAGGAATTCTCAAGATGAGGAGAAATTGAAACTTATACTCTCCCTCTCACAGACTTCATACATTCAACATGAAATCATACACATAAAACATTGAAACAAATACATAACAAATCATATAAGAAAATTGTAAACATACCATTCAATAGATGCAAATAGTAACCATAACAACACCATGAAATTGGATCAAAGCATTCTTATATTAATTCAAGTGCTTATGTACATGGTTTTCTATAGCAACATCTATATGCTCAAACAACTTCTACAATATTTGTTCTTCTCTGATCTCCTATGCTCTCTCTCTCTCTCTACAGCTTCTACCCTTACAATTGAGAATTATCATACAATACATACAAGGGAGCTTTCTTGAGTTTTACCTCCTACTACTCTAGGTTATCTTATAGAAATTAAAGACTACAACTACCTTACATTTATTACATTAAATGCATTCAACTGACAGATGAGAGAAAATGCTCAAGATCTACATTACAATCACCAAAACATTTAAGAACAATTACATGCTTCCAGCTATTACATTAATGTTTCATCTTTTAAATTTCAAAACATCTTCAAAATGCACACTGGTGCATATCCAACTGTCCTCAACTTGCGCTTGCTAGAGATGCTCCTACATCAGACTCCTCTGGCTGAAACAATTCATGGACTCCTTTCCATGAGCTCCTACACGTTTGTCCATGTTTCTGGATATCTTCTTCTCTTTCCCAACTAGCATATTCAATCGAGTGTCCCTTCCACTTTATCAAATATTAAAAATATGTCTTCCTCTGTTTCTTCTTGCCAACTCTCTGATCAATGATCTTTTTCATCTACAACTTTTCAGCTACAGGAGTCTATTTGACCCACTAGATTTCCTTCTGATGCTCTACCCCATCTGTTTCATCTGCTCTGTAAGGATACAGATTGGCTACATTGAATATGGGTGATATGCCCACATCATCTAACAACTCTATCTCATAAGCATTTGCCTCAAATTTTCTCAAGATCTTACACGTCCCTATCTTTTTTATCTTCAGCTTATTATATGTTCCTCTTGGGAACCTTTCTTTTTTTAGATGTGATAAAACCAAATATCCCACTTCGAATTGAAGCTCTCTTCTGTGTTGATATGCTATGTTCTTGTATTCCTGGTTGGAACTTTGCAACCGCTCTCTTATTTTATTATGGATCTCTTGCATCTCTGCTACAAAATATTCCGCTCCAGCACTCCTGAAATCATTATGCTCCAAGTCTCTCAACTCGGATACTCCCCTTGGCTGCATTCCATACATTATCTGAAATGGGCTTTGTCCTGTTCTTCTATTAGGTGAGTTTTTATATGCAAATTCCTCTTGTGCTAGAATCTGATCCCACTGACTATGATGTTCAACTACTAAACTCCTCAATAAGCCTCCCAAGCTTCAATTTACTACCTCAGTCTATCCATTCGTCTGAGGGTGATATGTTGAGAAAAAAGATAAAATTTTCCCCAGCTTTTTCCATAGTGTCCTCCAGAAATGACCAACAAATTTGGTATCTTAGTCTGAAACAATACTCTTGGGTAAACCATGAAGTCGAACAACTTCTTTGAAAAAAATATTTGCAATGTGTGTTACATCACTAATTTTTTGACATGGAATGAAATGTGCCATTTTTTAGAATTTGTCGACTACCACGAATATGGAATCACAACCACTATGTGTCCTTGGCAGTCCTAACACAAAATCCATGCTTATCGCATCCCACGGCCTCTCTGGTATTGGCAATGGTTGATACAACCATGTATTTTGTCTTTTCCCCTTTACATGCCGGCAGATTCTACATATGTTAACAAATTTATTGACATCCATCCTTATCTCTGGCCAATAATACAAATTGTTCAATTGCGCAAATTTTTTTTCATGGCCGAAATGTTCATCCAATCCCCCACTATGTTTTTCCTTCAAAAGGTTTTCTCTCATAAAACTCTTCGGGATACACAACTAATTTCCTTTAAACAGCATTCCATCCTGAATTAAATATTCAATCCATTTCCTTCTATCTCTTAGAACAGGATTCTCACATGCTTCATAAGCATCCTTGAAATCTGAATCATCTCTGTACATTTCCTTAAGGCTATCAAAACCTAAGGTCTTCACACGAAATTTCTGTAGAATCAAACATTTCTTGCTCAATGCATCAACAACCTTGTTAGCATTTCCATAAATGTGATTTATAACAAAAGTAAATTTCTGCATAAATTCAACCCATTTTGAATGTTTCTGGTTCGGTTTTTCCTGTCTTGTTACAAACTGTAAGGCCTGGTTGTCACTATACAAAACGAACTATTTTGGAACCAAGTACTGTCTCCATTTCTTCAACGCTTGTATGATTGCATAAAATTATTTATCATATGTGGAATATTTCATTTTGGCTTCATTCAATTTCTCACTGAAGTATGCAACTGGTCTATTGTCTTGACTTAAGACTGCTCCAATCGTAAATCCACTTGCGTCACATCTCACTTGAAATGTTTTACTGAAATTTGGTAGAACCAAAACTGGCTATCTAGTTATCTTCTCCTTTAACAACTGGAAACTTTTCTCTGCTTCCTCTTTCCAATGAAAATATTTATGTCTTTTCTTGACTGTGTCCATCATTGGTGGACAAATTCCACTAAAATTTCTGATGAACTTCCTGTAAAAATTGGCTAGTCCATGGAATCTTTTGGCTTCAAAGATATTCATTGGCGACGACCATTCTTTTATTTCTCTTACCTTTTCAGGATCCATCCTCAACTCATTTGAAGAGATCATGAAACCCAAATAAATGAGTTTCGTCTTCAAGAAAGATGACTTCTTCAGATTTATCAACAACTTCTCTTGTTGTAACCTCCTCATTACTGAAGCTAAATGTCTCAAATGTTCTTCCTCAGTCTTACTGAAGATCAATATATCATCAAGATACACAATTACAAACTTCCCAATGAAATCTTTCAAGACCTCCTTCATTCACCTCATAAAATTACTTAGTGCATTTGTCAAGCCAAATGACATGACATGTCATTCATACAACCCTTCATTTGTCTTGAATGTTGTCTTCCATTCATCACCTTCCCTCATCCTAATCTGATGATATCCACTTTTCAAATCAATTTTTGAAAACAAATTTTCTCCACTCAAGCAATCCATCAAGTCATCCATCCTAGGTAAAGGAAATCTATACTTGATGGTGATTTTTTTATGGTCCTTGAGTCTGTACACATCCTCCATCCACCATATTTCTTCATACTTAACACTGTTGGCACAATGCATGGACTCAATATTTCTCTAATCAACCCTTTGTCCATCAAATCCTGGACTTGCTTCTTAACTTCTTCATTCTCCTGTGGCGTCAATATGTACGCTTCTTTGTTCAATAAAATTCCTCCTGGTATAAGGTCAATGTGATGTATTATACTTTTGATGGGTTTCAATGAACAAGGTAAATCGTCCACCACTATATCAATGAAATTCTCCAGCAGTTCCTAAATCTCTTCAGGTAGATCATCTATTGAGGTACTAGTCAAGATGTCTCTAGGTTTTCTCACCACAACAAACTTCATTTCTTCATCTTTCTTGACTTCATCTAGAAGTTCCTTCCCACTCATGAGAAGTATAGTATTGCATGTTTCTTCTTTCACTTTCTTGTCCTCAATCGACAGCAACATATGTGTCCTACCATTATTCTCCAAGTTGTATGTGTTCTTTCTTCCATCATGAATAACATTTCTTTCAGATTTTCAAGGCCTCCCCAACAAAAGATGACAGACATCCATGGGAATAACATCACATAAGATATCATCTCTATATCCCCCTATCTTAAATTCAACTAAACATTGTTTAGTTACTGTTACCTGATATACTTTCTGCAACCACGAGACTTTATATGGGCTTGGATGTGAAACTGTCTCCAATTCCAGATTTTCCACCATCTCTGTGGATACTAGATTATTTGTGCTTCCACTATCAACTATCACCTTCCATACCCTATCCTTGGTCTTGTAAGCAGTCCTAAATAAATTGTTCCTCTGGACTGGATTCTCCATCTCTTTCTTTGACTTCAAGAGAATTTTCCCCATCATCAAGGATCTTCCACCTTATGCATCTTCTGCCTCAACATTTCTCCTTTGCTCTTATGAAATGTGAGCCTCTCCTCCTCCATCTCTTTTTCTATCAGGACATTCAAAATATTTGTGTCTAATCTTTCCATAGACAAAACACTTTATTTCACCTCCTCTGCCTCTTACTCTTCCTCTTGCTCGAGGAAAAGTATCCATGTTGGCATATTGCCTTCCCTATGAATTTCCTCCCCTCTCTAGGTTGTTATGAGGTTTCTTTTCTTCATCCTTGGGATTTTGTACTCTGTCCTGGGAAACTACTTTGCCTCTTCTCTGACTTCTACCTCTACCCCTTTGACCTTTCTTTCAGGCCAATTTCACTTCTACCTTTGAAGCAATATGATAAGCATCTTCTACATTACTGATTGTCACCATGCTCATCTCAACCTTAATCTGATATCTCAAGCCATTCATGTATCTGGAGATGTTTTCATCATCACTCTCACAATGACCAACTCTAATATTTAACCTGTAAAATTCCTCAATATATTCCTTCATTGTCATCCCTTTCTATCTCAAATTTTTCATTCTTCGAAATAGATTGATTTGGTAATCTCTGGGTATGAATTTGTCTTTCATCTTGGCAACCATCATGTCCCATCTTTTAATTCTTTTTTTTCCTTTGCAACACCTGTCAGCCTGCAGCTCATCCCACCATAGTGTTGCATGCCCTTTCAGTCTACTGATTGCATGCTTAAATTTCTTATCTTCTTCGATATCCTCATAATCGAAATATTTATCCAGAGCTCTAAACCAATCTAGCAGCTCCTCAATGTCTAAGTTACCTTCATACATCGGGATGTCCATTTTTTATCAGGCACCTATTCTTGCAACAAATTTGAATAGACGTTCCTCTGCAGCATCTTCGGCTACAACTTCTTCTTTGGCTCCAGCTTCGTTCTCACTTTTAGCCTCACTAATATCTCTTGTATCAAGTGTTCTCCTTTGTGTTGTTTCCATAGCATCCAATCGAGCATGAAGTTCTCTCATTTTCCTTTCTATGGCTGGATCGAGCATGGGTCTCTCTTGATGTCTCCTCAGTGGCATTGTTTCAATCTGTCCATGCAGAATTCAATCACAACTGTCCTTTGTATTCCCTCTACAAAAAATGAAAGTTGTTATCTCTGATACCACCTGATGCAGACCCCCACCTCGGCAGGGTCTGTTTGACCTCTCGGTCTTTGGATCTTCCAATTCCCGAGCCGAAATGGCTCATTGGTCCTCGCCAAAACCCTTCACACATATAACCATAGGTCTCATTTTTTCATGCTCCACCCACGCGAACATGTACTAGACGTGAGCACAAACATGCACTAGATGTGAGCCTACACTCCATGTGACCACTGGCGTGACCACAGACTTAACCCCAAAATGTGCGCTAGGTTTCATGATGTCGAGACTTCTGTTGCAAGGTACCCTGACTCCTTCGATTTCTGGAATATCAAAATGGGCTAACGGTCCCTAGCTCCTCCCTTAAGTCCTTATGATATGACCCTCGACTATGACCTGGGGCCCTACCTTCAAGCATGTCGGGACTTCACGTATTGAGGATTGGTGATGCCACTTTTCTCCCTTTTTTTGATATCCGAAATACCGAAATTTCCTCACCATAGATAAATGTTCCTAGTTCTCCCACTATCTGACGGTCCAGATCGCGTTGGGACTTCACGTATCAAGGATTCCTGAAAGAAACTTCCTCCACACTCTCGACTCCCGAAAGGCCTAAATTTCGGAGCATCCAATCGACGGCTCATGCTCCTCTAGATCTAATAGTTGTTATCTCTCCTGATCTTCTGAGTGTTGAAATACACTCGGTCTTATCCTCTCATCTAATCTACTGGATCCAATGGTCCACAGAAAAATAGTGTTTCTCCCTCTGAGAATTCCAATGTCCATTTAGGTTCTCAAAGATTCCTCACCAAATAACTTGGCGTCGTTCCTCCTGAGATTGATTTCTGCGAGGTGACTTCGACCCTCGTCCTTCTTCTAGACTTTCCAAGTCTCTATCCCTCCTGAGCTTGATTCTTACTGCAAACTCAAGGATTATAAGGGATTCTTTCACGCACTCCTTCCGACCTTCACGATAATCTTTAATTATCTAAACACTCCAACTCTGCGCACTCCTTGTGACAGAAGTTCTTCAACCACTCCCTGGGTTGGAAAACTCTAAGACTTCAACCTGGCCTTCACACATCTTTCACGGCTTTTTTCTATATTTTCACTTTTGTTGGTATAAGAACAACTCTATCTCTCCTGAGATTTTCTGAAATAAAACTCAAAAATCTTGTCAATGCACTCCTTGCGGACCTTCACTGCACTCCTTGCAGGAATTCTTAGAACGAGGAGAAATTGAAACTTATACTCTCCCTCTCACGGACTTCATACATTCAACATGAAATCATACACATAAAGCATTGAAACAAATGCATAATAGATCATATAAGAAAACTGTAAACATACCATTCAATAGATGCAAACAATATCCATAACAACACCATGAAATTGGATCAAAGCATTCTTATATTAATTCAAGTGCTTTTGTACATGGTTTTATATAGCAACAACTATTTTCTCAAACAACTTCTACAATCTATGTTCTTCTCTGCTCTCCTATGCTCTCTCTCTCTACAGCTTCTACCATTACAACTGAGAATTATCATACACTACATACGAGGGAGATTTATTGAGTTTTTTCTCCTACTAATCTAAGTTATCTTATCAAAATTAAAGACTGCAAATACCTTACATTTATTACATTAAATGCCTCCAACTGACAGATGAGAGAAAATGCTCAATATTTGCATTACAATCCCCAAAACATTTAAGAACAGTTACATCCTTCCATCTATTACATTAATGTTTCATCTTTTAAATTTCAAAACATATTCAAAATCCACGTTGGTGCATATCCAATTGTCCTCCACTTGCACTTGTAGGTGATGCTCCTGCATCAAGTAGTTATGTGACGTCACATATCACCAGAAATGGAATGACATGTATTATCTATCTAGAATAGTTTTTCCTGAATATTCATTGATATTCATGCCTTTATACCTCAAACAAAATCGGGTCCCTTACCCATACTTTTTTTCTACCAGACTTCAATACCAAATTTCACAGAGGGTTGACATCAATATCTAAGGGGTGACATCAATATACAATATCACTCTCCAAGGGTTGACATCAATGACAACCAACAATCTAAACCAATTATCCAACAACCTAAGTCAAATTTCTAACAATCTCCCCCTTTGGCATTGATGGAAATACCAACATTGATGGAAACACTTAGTCATGATAACATTCATTCTCATACTCCTCATCAATGTTTCTATCTCTCCCCCTTTGACATCAATGGAAAAGGGTATCTCTCTTTGGGGATTCTCCCTCTGACTGAACTCTCCTTGGAGTTTCTCTTCCTGTCTAAATGCCTTTGATCTTTCTTTTTGTTTCTAAGCCATTGATTACTCTCTCTCCCTTCATCTGAATAATATATTCCCCTTTGAAAAAGGGTATCACTCTATTGAAACACTAAATTCATATCACTCATGCTTCCCTTGTGGCCATCGCTCCCCCTGGAATCATGCCTCTATTCTCTCTCTCCAAGCATCTAACTCTCTATCCATGCATCTAAGAAATATATCCTCATGGAATCATACCTATGCTCTTACCTCTCTGTCTGACAACTTATCTGAATGATATTTCTACCTATCTTCCTACTCCTATTTCTCTCCCTTGACTTCTCTGCAAGATGTCGTGTAGATGACATGTAGGGCATCCTATATCTGCTTCTTTTTGGATTTTTTGTTCATTGGTCCTTCCTTGTGTAATCAATTGACATATATGAAAATCATTCAAGAATAAGCATTCAAATATTCACGTGTCATTATTATCCATTATGATAATTTTCCTTTATCTTTGTACCACTCTATGAACCAATATCTGAATCCATACTCTCATCCACTATCATATATTTGTCCAAACCTGCTAAGTGTTATTACAAATCCATCCTTTTCTATATTTTCCATGACTTTACTACTCAATTGTCCACAATGTTGACCCATCTATCACTGTACTATTATGAAGTATTCACTGTTGCAACTAATAATCAAATGTCAAATGTGTCCACTGGTCCTCTCTATATGTAATCCAAACTCTGCATATCTGGAACAACCTATGTTGAAGATATCTTTGTCTAAATACAATCATAGACTTCTTCATGTGTAATTTTGTCAACTAATTAATTTGACATACTTAACTTTTGCTAATTGACTACTCTGAATCTGTCTACTCGAACTCTGTAAGTTGCTCGAAAGATGGTTATCTGATCTGTCTCAGCTACTACATAGACTCGCCCTGTCTAATATTCATATTACCTAGGAGTCTCCAAGCCACATGGCTCAGAAACATATCTTCTCGAATGCAGATTCATCATCATCGTTGGTAGACTCAACATATTTATGAACTCTGAATTATTTCTTTCTGTCTATGGATTCATCTTGCACTACAATTACTTAAAGTATAATATCTTGAACCTGTTCCTTATTTACCTACTCTTCGTTTCTTTCATTTCTTCTCCAAACCTTTTTGTATCTGACATCTTCATTTTTCTTTGAAGATGTGCCATCATCTCGTATTATTACCAATATTGTTTTCTTTTCCACACTTTCTTATATATGATATCCTTGTTCTCTTTCATGGAAGTACCGATCATGTTTCTACAATCACGAGCTATGTGTCCATAGTTATAAAATTTGTAACATTCAATGCTACTTGGGGCCACATAAGCATTTATTGCTTTCACCATTCTTCCATAAGCGTTGCAATCTGCAACCTTATGTCTAAAGTTAGTACAAAATAAACAATGACCATAAAATAAATTTGCGTACCTAGGAATGAATGGTGTAGTTCTGTTGAATTCCTACCTTGGTTGATCATGATTAAAGATTATTTATGGATTTAATGTGGAGGGTCTTCTTGAAGATGTATATTTATCAGTTTTTTTATATTTTGGATGACCATGATTCCTTCCTTTGAGTACTTCTTCATAACCTTTTCTCTTTTCTTCATTCTTATTTTCTGGCAACCTAGAATGCTTCTCTTAATTCTCTACTATTGATGTGGATGTTTCTGTCTCTTCAACGTTCTTGTTGAGCTTGACAACTTTGACTCTTAGTGTGACAACTTCTTATTCAAGCTTCTCAACCTCTTCTTCTTTCTTCATTATCTGAGACTTCATTACTTCTTTTGTTCTCTTTTCTTCTTCAAGTTGGATTTTCAATGTAATTATTTCATCTTCGAGACTTCTCTCTTCTTGACCAAACTCTTCCTCAAGTTGGTTTAATTCATTGGTTATTTCCTTGATATGATCTGTCAGTATCTTTTCTCTCTTTTCTTCTTCTTCCTTTTTTGCTACTATGTTGGCTTCTAAACACTTCTTTTGATATTCTAGAGTTTCTTCAATTCTTCTGGACTCTTCTAGATGAGCTCTTAAATTCTTGATGACCTGTTGAGCTTCTTCGGAACCTTGAACACTTTCCTTTTTCTTCATCAATTATTTCTAGAGTGACTTTTTTTCTTCTCTTTCTTTATTTAGTTCATATAAATCACTGATCATTTCTTCTTCATAATTTTATTCTATTTTAGTTGGATTTTATGTCTCATTACCTTTAGGGAATTCAATTTCAAGATGTCTGTGTTTTTCAAAAGTAAATAAAACCAACATACTTATGTTGATTATGTACTCTTCTTCTTCTGAATCTGTCTGACATGGTGAAATTATTTCTTCCTGTTCTGTACCTGCATCTTCTTTGGCATTTTTTCACTCTGTGATGGGTGAAGAATAGATATCATGTAACTTATCCCAAAGTTTTTTAGCTGGTGAACATTTACCCACCTTGTTCTTAATTGAATCAAATAGTCCTTCCAAAATGAAGTCCATTGCAATTTTGTTATTCTTCTTGAATTCCTTCTTGGTTGTATTATTTTCTTTCTTTGTAGAATTATATCCTGTCACAACTTAAAAAGGTTCTTTCTCTTATGCTCCACATCTAAAATGGTTCTTTCTCTTATGCTCCACATCTATTACTTTAGAGAACTTTGGCCATCAAACATTATTACAACATTATCAGTAAATTCCATGATCTCCTTCCAGTGGTTAAACTGTCTCTTAAAGGATCCTGTTATGATACCAATTGTTGGATTATTGAGAGGGGGGTGAATCAGTAATGAGAAATTTGTACCACTTA
Source organism: Picea engelmannii (assembly GCA_009831015.1). Taxonomy (NCBI): domain Eukaryota; kingdom Viridiplantae; phylum Streptophyta; class Pinopsida; order Pinales; family Pinaceae; genus Picea; species Picea engelmannii. The sequence continues at coordinate 47,169 of ML786390.1, read as the reverse complement.
TTACTCATTTTAACCACAATGTATATTCATTTAGCTTGTTAGACAATTTTCATCAGTTCATCATTAATATGTTATTGCATCATATAACATTAACATCCATCAATGCATAATAAAAAATAATAGACACATCCACACAATTCACATTACACCAGTATTTTACGTGGAAACACAATGCGGGAGAAAACCATAGAAATTTTTTCTTATATGTCTTTAAGAATTACATTTAAGGAAGAACCAACTTCCAATTGTATGGATCCAACCAAAAGGAGGCTCCAACCCCCTGTGTTGTCCAGCTCCAACCAGAAGGTGGCTACAACCACTCAATTCTATTGCTCCAACTAGAAGGAGGATCCAACCCCCTAATTCTTGGGCTCCAACCTGAAGTAAGCTCCAACCACCTATCCTTTCCCCATCTTACCACCCTGAAATATAAATGCCAAATAGTTGATGAAACCAGTGACACACTGCCACTGTGAGATATACCACTATAAACATGTACCAATCTTTTCCAACAACCTGTAACAAACCTGTACCAATAATCTGTGATCAACCTATACCTGTAATCATCTTGTACGAACAAAAACCAAAAGGTACACAACCTGTATATGTTGCAGCTCAAGTATGTATGTGACCTGTTTATATTGCAGGCTGTGTATGGCGTAGACTCTCTATATTGTAGCCTATGTACACCTTAAAAAGGATAGGGTTCTCACTTTTCTTAAACTTAAACCTTTTATTTCCTTTGTCACATCAACCTACAACCTGTCCCAACCTGTACCAATCAACCTGTACTATCAACCATTTACATCAATCACTCACACAACTTGTACCATCACAAGTGCATCAACTATGCACATCACAATACCTCATAACCATCACCAATACCAAGATGTGTTTTTACTAATATATCAAGATATATATGTCTCATCATCCATATACCATGTGTCAACAATACTACTAGCAAGTTTCTCTAACCATGCACCAATCATGTACCAATCATAGAAAGTGCCTCTAAACATGTACCAAGAATATCCCTCAATAGATCATATCTGATAACATAGATCTCATACTCAATATCATAATAATATCATTCAAACCATGTGCATATATGTCTCTCTAGTCATGTGTCATACATGTGCATACAATCATAATCATGTGTAATAAACCCTCACATGGAGTAGACATCAAACCCTCACTGATATGCATCCTCAAACTAACCAACAACTTCACCAAAACATCACAATAAAAAACCCTCAACCATGTACCAGGAAATATAAGATATGCCTCAACACTCACCCCAACAAGATGTAACAATAATGAATACTAAACATACCAGTGTTATATTTCTGTAGATCTAGCTCATGCAATAAGTGTCATACAACCAACAACCTCTCTTTGGAAAATCATCAATCTCCCGTAACCATATCTCATGGAGACAAACGTATCCAACTACACATAATAATATGACATACCTTTTGAACCTATAGATAGATATATTGTACCTAATCACTGTAAACCTTTCTGGGAGCTTTCTTTCTGACTCTAGAGACCTGGCATCTTCATCTACTCAAGCTTTCATGTATTTTCCCAAGTATACATTACCTCATTTTCTTCATCCTGCATATGTATACACCTTGTTCTCCTTCATCCCATGTATGTATGCGCCTTCCTCCACTATAGTCCATGTACACTTCAAAAACTAGGGTTTTGTTTCCAGTAAATATGCAACTCCGAAACTTTCACCGTCAACCCTCCTTTGCTACCTCAAACTTGTGTATCTTTAGATGTATCAATAAATACTTGCAATAAACCTTTTACAAGTGGATATTCAATAATTTCCAATAGGTGGGGGTAGGTGCTAATGGGAGTTCCTTACTCTCTTATTTATACTCTCTAAGTATCTTCCTCAAGGGGTTACCTTCTAACTAACTTTACCAAACTTCCTTCTTCTAGGGATAACCCACTTCTAACCACTTGTCCACTTACAACCACTTTATCCACAAATAGTAATCTCTCCACTTCTAGTTGCAACTAACTTTATTATTTAATTTATTTATTTTGCAAGAACTTTGATTTATTTGTAAATAGTAAACTCACTTCTTGTTGAAACCACTTTATTATTTAAATAATTTCTCTTTGCAACCATTTTGATTACTTTATTATTTAAATAATTTCTCTTTACTCACAACTTATTGTTGCAACTAACTTTTCTATAATTAGTCAATTCATAACTTATTTTCCCTTAACTAACTTCTTGTTGTAACCACTTTATTATTTAATTTATTTCTTGGTCAACCACTTTGACTATTCAATCTTCTCATCACAACTACTTTACCATAATTACCAAACTCACAATTTCTTGTTGAAAATAATTTATTTTTAATTATTTTCTTAATGCAAAAACTATACACATGATTAACTCCTAGTTACCATCAATTTGACTAGTACACTTCTTCTAGGAGATTCTAGAACAATTGACTTCTTTGACCTTCTAGGGGCTTCTAGATAACTCATGAGGTTTCTCAAACTTCACATGGTCATAACTCTTTAACCATGAGGAGTTATGTGACGTTCCATATATCTCAAGAAATGACATGACATGTACTATCCATCTAGAATAGTCTTACTTGCATATTCATTGATCTTCATGCCTTTATACCTCAAACAAATTTGGGTCCCTTACCCATAACTTTGTGCTACCGGACTTCACTACTAGACTTCTCCAAGGATTGACATCAATCTACAATACCACTCTCCAAGGTTTGACATCAATGACAACCAATAATCCAAACCAATTTCCCATCAACCTAAGCCAACTGTCTGACACACGTTTTTTTTTTGTCTTATTACCTTTATAAAAAATAATAAAATATGACTTAAAAAATGAGATCTATTGTGACTTACCAAAGAGAGTATATTATGTAATAACTTTTTTGGGTCTTATTATTGACGCACAATTTTTGTCTTCCACGCGTCTTTCAAAACTCCCCAGGCACTTCTTTACATAATTCAATTGATGTTGTTTTGAATGCAATTCCATTAAGCGATTTCCTTCCATGATTGGTTTATAATTAATGTTGTCAATCCATAACTATTTCGAATAGAAAGCACATTTGTGGACCAAAAACTAAATATTTTGGAGAGCACATCTATTTGCTCTGGAATCCTCATGCTTTGAATGAAAGAATCCATATTCCAAGGCCAACGCTTGCACATTGATTGCACGACATATCTTGATTTTATTGCCTCGGATATATTTTTGAATTGAATATTGTTATGGAATAACAAGACACCATAAAAATACTTGTATATGATTCAGAAAATATACCCATGATTTAGATATGATATTTTGCTTCATATATTTCGCTTCTCTCCATATATTTACACATATTTTAGATTTGATATTTGACTCAATAAAAGATGCAGTAGACAGGCTTACACATTCAAAATTTTCTCCACCGAATTGGAGAGGGGAGAGTGGTTTTAGAGTAGGTTCTTTTGATGGTGCATTCAGAGAATGTATTCAAAAAAACCGCAGAATAACTTCCGATATGAATGGGTGGCAATAACTTGGAAAATTGGTGGTGTTTCTGGTAGCAACAAGGAGAGGTGTTTTCCCTTGATTGTGGAAGGAGTTTATTTTTGTGTATAAATTTCCCAATTTGCAAACAATAATATTAGAGATCTATGATAGGTGTCCTTTACATAGAAGTTAGGTATCATTATCCTAACAAACTAGGAATAAACTAATTTCTAAAAATTTAAACTAGGAAAATATTAAAACTATAGAACTTTAGGATTATGAGGGTAATTGTTCCTAACTTCAATGACATCAGTAGGAACTAGCCACTTAAGGATGGAATCCATATTGACTTCCCCTCCATCAATAACATACACAAAATACAACTATGACTACTTAGAAAACTCACATTTATTAAGGTTGGGTAGTAGCTTATGCTTTTTAAGAGTCTCTTTATCACATCCATCTAGAGATTCCTTTAATTTTACCAATTAATCACATGGTTGATTCTCTCTTAGGAAAATTAATACTTCCTTAGACTAGAAATGATTAATTTAATGGATTTGCATGCATTGATGATGAATTAATTCTCATCCTTGATCAGGTGATACTAGTTTTCTCTCCTCGTGAAGATTTTGTCCTTCATATATGTGTAGGGGATTTCAAACACTAAACCACACATCAAGTGGTACTACATCTAGCTCCACTTGATAAATATAGTTTTCACTTATCAAAATTTTTATCTTACATTTTGTAATGACCTTAATATTTTAATCATTATTTACCCATCCCAATGGATATGGGCAAGGATGATCATGAATTTTCGATCCAAGCATTCTGACTAGATCTTCTAGTATGAGGTTGGCCTATGATTCATAATCAAGTAGAGAATCCACCTTGGTATTTTTGACCTATTTCATATGGAAGAGTTAAATAATCTCATTATCTTGCTTATGATGAAAGCTATTTACGTTCACCTCCTTCTACATTGTATTGTAGACAATATTTTCATCCACGTCCGAGTTTCCCTCTACCAGGTTTCCTGAATCTATGGCTAACATATTATTTGTCTTGGAATATTTCTTATGGTTCTTTGGATTCAACTTTGGATGTAGCTTCCAATACTTATCTTTGGGGTGACCATCAATGTTACAATTGTTGTAGTGGTTGTTCGGATTCTTGCACTGATGTGCAATGGTTGTTGTTTTCTTGTCCTTTCCTATCCACTTCTTCTTTCCCTCCTTGGAAGCATCTTGGTGGTATTTTTTATTTACAACCACTTAGTTATCCTTTATTATGGATTATATTCTCCAAGTATTGTGCTTGCACATAGGCCTCATCAATTATCCTAGGTTTAAAGAGCATCATTTGATTTCATAAATGATTGTGTAGAGCCCCTAAATATTTTAGGAGTATGTTTGTCTTATTGGGAGATATACCCAACATAATCCCCATTTTTTGAACTTGGTGGTGTATTATTGCACACATTACCCTTTCTTATGGATGAAGTGATGCCAATGGATCCACTTGTACTCAACATACCAAATAGGGTAGAACTAAGACTTGATGAGGGTTTTAAATAGCTCCCACTTAGTTACTAGTGGATCACCCTCTATCCTAAGTTTCTATATGTGTCTTTCCCACCAAGTTAGTGCACGGTATTTTAATTGTGGTCAGGTAAACGAATTGTTTTTCTCTTTCATTTTGGTCTTTCTCTAGCTCATTTTTTGGCTCATTTTCTGAGTCTTCATTATCTTCATATTTCTCATTCGATTCTAAGTTAGAGCCACCAAACTCCTCAAAAGGTAAAAACTTTTTTTCTAGAGCCACCGTGAGGAGGTCCTTGTTGTGAGAGCTGTCATTGGTTTATTCTTCCAACATCACAAATATCTCCTTTGCCTCATCCCAAGGGTTGTTAAAACTAGAATCATCTACCATGGATAGGGTTTTGTGATTTTCTTCTTAAGATAATTCGTAGATACTGAAACTTCCCACGAAACCCAAAAGAGACTGCTCTAATACCAATTTTGAGAACAATTTATCACAATAGAGCGTACAATGTACTAAAATATTTTATCATGTAGATTATTACCTTAGATCTCATATTTATTATTATAGTGCTCAAATTTATGGAAATAATTGAAACTAAAATTAAAGAACAAGAAAATGAACACACCATCTACACAATAAACACAATATGTGATATGGGAAACCGGATACAATAGAAAACTCAACTGGAAGGTGAGGCCTATACTATGCTCTCTTTTCCTTAATTAATAAATGAATGTACAAAGAAAGGGGAACTCTCTATGGATTTTCCCTGGACATTGTACCTTAAATGACTGCAATAGAATCTACTACTTCCTTCGTTGTTATTCATTAACACACTCCTATATGATTTTCTCAACTATGGAAAAATAATAATAATAATAAAATAATGGAACCCCTTCTCTTCCTGGAAACTACAATATTTAACATAGCATGATAATCGTCTAGGGTTAGGGTTAGATTCTTTGCATTCCTCAACCCTCAATTAGTGTTAGGGTTTTAGACCCTCTAGATTATTATTTAAATTCCACATGTGAGTAGCCCCACATGTGTGAGTAATTAGGGATGACTTGGTATCCACTCTATACCATGGTGGTCAATAGGGTGGGTCAACTTGTGAGAGCCATAACTTCTGCACACGAACTCCGATTGAGGTGATTTTCACATCATTGGAAATATTTCAATGTATAGAAAAACATCAAGGTAATGGGAGCTATGATTTCAAACTTTAGACCCTAAAAAGTATCATTTGATGCTTCAAATTAGATCTAGAAGGTGTCGATTAAGGTTCGTTGTCATTGATGTCAACCCTTGAAGAAAGCCTCATAGCACAAAAGTTGGGTAATGGACCCAAGATTTTTTGATGTAAAGATGACTCATTATTGTCTTATCATGGTTGATAATGAGTAGAAATGGATGAACTCCAAAGTGGTCCCCTTATGGAGAAATCCCTCACGGGAAGACGCTTTGTGGATTGAGTTATCATAGAAGTATGGTTAGAGAACCCATGATTATTTCTAGAATAATGAGATGAATGCCAATGAATTTGTCAGTGAAACTATCCTATATGGATATTTCTTTTCATGCCATTTCTGGTGGTATGTGGAACGTCACATAACTCCTCACGGTTAGAGAGTTATGGCCATGAGAAGTTGGAGAACCCAGGTTTGGGTAATGGACCCAATTTTGTTTGATGGATAATGATACGAGTCTTGATATATTTTTAGGTAATACTATTCTATATGGATAGTAAATTTCATTCCATTTCTGGTGGTATGTGGAACATCACATAACACCTCACGGTTTGAGAGTTATGGCCTTACGAAGTTGGAGGACCCTCATATGTCATCTAGAAGCCCCAAAAGGTCAAAGTAGTGAAAGTGGTTTAAGAGATTTTAAAAGGTAAATAATAAAGTGACGTGATGAGTGTACTATAATTCAAAGTGAATACAAAATAAATTAATTCAATAATAAATTTAATGGAGAAATTAGAAGTGGGTTAACCTTAAAATAAGGAAATTGGGCAAAGTGACCTAGAAGATGTTTTTAAGGAAGTTACTTGGAGAGTATAAATAAGAGGAAAGGCTCTCTCATTTAAGACACACTTGAGAATATTGAATACCTATAGGTGTCTGAGGTAAAAAAAGGATATCTAAGTCAAATTTATGAGGAAAGTGAAGAAAATAAGGCCGAAATTCAAGGAAGGATAAATTATTTTGATGATGCTTTCTAAGGTATGTTTTTTTTCAGGTCATCTCACCATTTTCTCAATAAAACAAATTCTAGAATGATTCAGACTGTGAAATTGCTATTCCATTTAGGAAACATATCCAAGTATTTGTGGTAAATAATTCATCTTGTGGGTCGTTGTATTTTTGGAGTTACACTCCGTGGAAAATAGGGTTTGTGGTTAGTCTTGAAACTAGTCAAAAACGGGTGTTACGGGTAAAAATGTCATAACTTCTTCATAATAGATCCAACTTAAGTAAGAAAAAATGTGTTGGTTACAGTAAATTATTTATTATGTTGTGTAAAATTTTCAGATCAATTCAAAAAATATTCCATGCAGGGCACTCTCTACAAGGTCTCTCTCTAGAATAATCCAGAATTCAGCAAGGTGTGTCATTTTTTCCATAAATCCTTTTTTGAGAGACTCCAAGTAGTGAAACCTAGTGGAATTGTATAAAACACACTGAAGAACATTGTGTATCAGGTTCAGATATTTATTCATTACAAGTACAAAGTTATGTTTATTTCAAGTTAGGGTTGTTGACTAATCCAAAACTAGTCTTGTGAGACTAAAGAAATGTTTGATGAAAATGATAGTCTCTTGTTGTTAAAGTTAAGGAAGATTTTCAGGTATGTGATCATATACACTAGGTCTATTATAGAGTTACAAATCATATTTGGATGATGAAAGTGATGCTGGCTTTTGGTTGAGGTACAAGTTGGGTACATGGTTGAGACAAGTAGTTGATGAGTTGGCACATACATGAGGTGTATAGTTGATGATGTTGGTACATATTGATGAGTCATAGTTGATGAGTACTTGACACATGATTGGTACATNAAGTTGGGTACATGGTTGAGACAAGTAGTTGATGAGTTGGCACATACATGAGGTGTATAGTTGATGATGTTGGTACATATTGATGAGTCATAGTTGATGAGTACTTGACACATGATTGGTACATACTTGGTACATGGTTGATTGCACTTGCTTATGGTATAGGTTGATTACATATTGTTTGGTATAGGTTGGTGCATGCTTGATGCACTTGTTTATGGTACAGGTTGATTACAGGTTGATGCATGTTTGATGCATGGTTCAGGTTATTGGTACAGTTTGTTTGGTACAGTTTTTTTGGTATAGGTTTATTGGTACAATTTTACAGCGATATATCTCACAGTGATAGTGTGACAATTGTTCCATCATTCTACTTCTACTTCAGGACAGTTAGACGGGGCAAGGATAGGTGGTTGTAGCCACCCTCCGATTGTAGCTGGAGAACATAGGGGGTTGTAGCCTCCTTCTGGTTGTAGCCAGAGAATTGGGGAGTTGGAGGTTCCCTCGGGTTGTAGCCTGAGAAACTAGGGGGTTGGAGCCTCCTTCCAGTTGCAGATGGAAAACAAAGGAAGTTGGTGCTTCTAATGAATGTAATTCTTCAAGACATATAAGATAAAGCATTCTGTGGTTTTCTCTCGATTTGGGTTTCCATGTAAAACATTGATGTACTGTGTATGTGTGTGATTGTTCATTTCTTATTGCTCACTATTGGATAATAATTCTACATTGATATAACACTTGGATTATTTGGAGAAAAAGGATTATAATTATGCTATTACTGATTCACCCCCCTCTCAGTAATCCAAGAGAAGTCTCTAGACCCCAAATCACCAAATTGGAACTAACCCCTTGTTGACTACATTTTTGGTCAACAGTACTTAGCCGGCAAAGCGTTTTCAGGCTCCCCCTCGAATCACGATACTTGCGCAAAGTTTCACTCACTCTCGCTAAATATTGGTGCAATGTTCTTGGTGAAATCATTGTGGCCCTCAAGCTATCACTCGTATGACTTAAATTTATTTCTCTTTGCATTCCCAGAACTTTTCATATGCTACATCTATGATTAACATTTTGACACCACACAAGTCTTAAATCCTTACCACCACCATATGTCACCCTATACATCCCTTTATCACATGTGACCTTTTAATAAAAAAAGGAAATTGAACCAATTACCTAAATGTTTATATCATGTAGAAGTGACCCTTTTTTCAAATTACCTTCCGCAATCCTCTTCATTATTTAAATTATGATATTTTGGAGTTATGACAATGGAATTTTCCCATGCCAAATAAAAATAAAAATATATTATCATGTTTCCTATGCTAATATTATTCCATAAAAAGAGTTTTTTATATTATTAAAATCCCACTTCATTTACATATGTTCCCTCTCCATAATAAATAAATAACCTTACCATTAAGGTTACATTTGTTAATGGTTTGGATTGACTCATTTAAAGTCCATTTGATATGAATACTGGTGGCAAGAGATTGGCATATGGCCCCATATATAGAAGTTATTGATGCTCAAAAGTTGTCTCACTTCATTTTTTTTGTTTGTGAGCTTTGCAAAGCATCATATCCAAGAAACAAAGTGTTGATAAACTATTGGTAAGGTAAGGTGTTTTTGCAAGATTCTTCGGATCCATTGGGAGCGTAAAAGGAACCGCACCAAACAACGTGCGATAATGATGATGGATGAGCTGGTCCAAGAAGTTTGTGGAGGCTCAATTGGTGTTGCAAACCAAATGCACTATGATTATTGTGTTGTTTTCCCTACCATCTCATCACTTCTCAAGAAAGATGTCGATCTTATGGGAAAAAGCCAGCGACGACAGATCTTATTAAAGAGGGTTTGAAACATAACCCTGAAGATCCAAGACTATGGTGTTCATTGCGAGATTTTACACTTAATGATGATAATTACATCAAATCTTTAGAAGTTTATGGAAACCATTTTTCTCATGTTGAGCGATCCTTGGCACGAAGTGCATATAATAGAGGGGTGCACAAAAAGTCTCAAAGTCACTAGGAAGTTTCACTTACACTAAAATGGATGGTTTGCACTTGGTTCAACATCTTTAAAGGAAAGAGACTTTGATAAAGCCTCATGATGTGTAGCTTGATCCAAATAATGGGGAAGTGTGGAACAATATTTATTTCCTTCATATAATGAAGAAGAGGAACAAGGAATCCTTTATTTCTTTAAAACAAGCACTAAAGTTCAAGCGTAATAGTTGGAAGATGTGGGAGAACTATAGTCAAGTATCATTTGACATTGGTAATTTTAGTCAGGCATTGGAAGCAATAAAAATGGTACTAGATCTGACTAATAACAAAAGAGGAGATTTGAATTTGCTTTCAAAGTTGGTGGAAGAGATGGAACCCAGAAAGATTTCATATGGATGTTCTATTATTGAGAATGATGGTACTGGTCATAATATTGAATCCAAAAATAGTTTGTTTAAGAATGATTTGAGTAAAACAAATATGATCCAATGTGCAGACAAACCAAACAATATTGTGGACACAGGTTCATTCTACAAAAATAGTTATGATGGTGGCAAGTATAGTTTTGAGATAGAACAATTAGTAGATTTATGCAAAAAAAATATTGTAGCAGCATGGTATTCATCCATTGGATTAATACTATGGAACATATCCTAATCAGGTTGCATAAACTCTCCCAATAAAATGCTATTGTAGGCTACAGAAGAAATATGAATGGTATGAGATGCAAGATCCCTTTGCCAGAAATCATCAAAGGATCTTATGACAACATTCTTCTTGGAACTATAAATATCGTCAGTGTTATGAATCATACAAGAAATGATCCCATTATCAGGGAAATTTCGAGAAATGGAAGCCTCCATTGCTTTATGATACTCTCTGGCCAATTTAACACAAACACCATGGCTTGCACCTAATTTCTCAATAATATTTTGGACGTCTACTTTGACATCATTAATGTCAGCGCTTGCTAGACACGAGTGGAGATCATCATAAAATTGGAACACGTTTTGGGGATGGACTAAGCCCAATCCATTTATTTTTATGCATTCTAAGGCATCTTCTGGTTGGTGATGAAGAATCCCTTGAGGTTCAACGGGGGAAGACAATTTTGAATTATAATTAATGCTCCATTCCAGAAAAATCAGGCTCAACTCTTCCCTAGTAACCAGTGATAGCATGCCAAACATAAATGTACAATATATATTGTTGTATCTCCAATACCATCAGCTACATCAGTGCTCAGAGGTGAACCTTCACTACCCTCAACTAGTAAAAATTGAGTCTCAAATGGGACATCTTTCCCATATGAGCCCATCCTCTGTGCCATCCACCAAATCTTGAAGCGGAACAAAGACATAAAACTAAGGCCTCTTCTCCTTCATCGACAATGAAACTGATTCCCAAACCGATTTCCAAATACATCATACATTTTAAGAGAAACTCCTACAAAGCGGAAATCAATGCGTTCACAAAAGAGTGAAATAACAATTTTTTTTTTTTTTTTTTATACTAATGAATGTAGTTCCAACTCTTTAAGCTTCAACCAGTTAATTAAAATGCATCCCTAACTGTTTAAATTGCCCAGCAAACAATATAAAATCAATAGCAACCCACCACAGTGGGAGAAAAAAAGGAAGCTTGAAGACAGGTATGCTTGGAGTGCAGTGAGGTTTTAGTCTTTAGATTATAATTGATCCTCTATACATTTAGCAGGGATTGACAGAATTGTTGGTACCAGGGAGTCTTGTGAAGCAGCCAAGGGATGAAGCAAGGATGAGCTTGGCCGGTTCTCATAAGTTGAATAGTTTACTTGTCAATTTGTTGCATTTAGGCCTGATTTTATTTAGGGCTAATCAATTTCTAATATCCAGGTTCTCACCTTGTGTTATCACCATCATTGCTCCATTCCATTTTGGCTCAACTTTCTTCTTCTTCTGTTCTTGTTATTTCTATTGTAACTTTGTTCTAGAATGGCTAAAGGCTAAATACCTATCCCAAGTCTACGAAGAGACTTGCAAATTCCTAAAAATTCAAGAATTATACAGGGAACAATTTTAAATAAAGATCAAAGTCTTTTACTCTCTGAAATTGTTTCTTTATTCATTTTCTTTTAAATCTCAATTCTCTGCATATTTTTCTTAATCTAACACTTAAAAATTTAAAAAGAAAATAAAATAAAATAAAACTAACGGATTTATTGCTTTTGTAAAATAGTGTATGTAAGTTTCTCTCATTTTATTTTTCTTAGTTAGTTTTAATATGTACAAACTTTTGTTTATTGTCTTCACTTACTTTATTGTTTACTACATTTTAACTTTTAAAGAAAACTAAAAAGTATTACATCATAACAGAGTTACTATAATTTGTTTTGATAATCTTTAAACAATTTTCTTGTTAAATATGTCTTTCTTTTAATTATTTCACTTTAGCACTAGATTGTTTTAACTCTTCATTAGTTTTGTCTTAGTCTACTTTCTTACTAAATAAATACCAAAATATTATCAATTTATGGTTTTTTTTGTACATATTTTCTTTAGTTGTTTAATTTCTTTTAAGTTATTATTTAACTTTGCTATTTCAACTTTATGAAATCATACACAAAAGAAAATATAAAATGATAAAATTGCAAAACTGAACAAAAATCAAATATTTAAAAAACAAAATACAAAGCAAAAGGATTCCATGCTTGGACTTTAGGTTAGAGGAGATTTAGCCTAGATTTTAATGTGTTTTCCTGTTGGGGCTCTAAACCCAGGGTAGCATTCCCATCTCTTCCTGCCTAGCCCCACGGGAGGTTGAGATATTGGTGTTGGGGACTCTTTAGTCCCTCGACATCAACACCCCTAAAATGGGCTCTACAAGTCAACTCCTCTAAATTTTCTACCCAAAAGGCACCAATATAGATGAAAAATTATATAATGATCTATTCCAGATCATCTAATGACATTTTTTGTATTACTGAGAGTTTTGTTTCTACTCTAGTTCCTTCCAAGGCTTTGAAATGCTCATGCTTTTCTTTCAAAATGTGAACAACCTCAATAACTATTTAGGGATCCTTCACTAGGGAGGCAGGGAAACAAGTGTTTCCTCCAATGCCCCCTTTTCTACCTCCAAAACACTCACCTTCATGGTCAAGTACTATTTATCTGAGATTATAGAACCTAACTTCCCTTTGAATTTTCTCATTTTTATAGGCAACCTTCCCATAGCCATCATGGACCACAATGCTAGAGATCTTGGACATCTTTGTTTTGTTAATAGAAGGAAATTAGGAGGTTTTAATTTTAACTTAGGCTATGCTCCAATCCTTTGTCAACCTCATATTTGCACTAGGCTTGAAAATTATGGGCTCAAAGGTGGTCAAAGTGAGCTCACATATGAGGCCAGCATACATGGGGAGTATCCTAGAATGTGAAAGTAGATAAATAGACACCAAGGCTAAGACGGATCCCTTTATATTTCTCCTCTTCTCTTTTTCTTCTTTAATGGTGTCATAAGGATCCAAAAATTCTAGGGGGGAGAATTTTATTAAACACATGAATGGAGGAACTAGTCCCTTAAGAAGTCTTAGCACTAGGTGTGATAGGAATTCCTCCCAATATAGATATAGTAAGAAAAATTAAAAACTTTCATGTTGTGGGGGTGGAATAAGTCACATAGAAAGATCCACCAACCACCTCTGGAAAGATTAGTTCTGGAATATTCTTAGCTCTCTTATCTGCATTAGAACCCCCAATTTGTGTCTTATTTTTTTGTGATTCTCCTCCATTTTGTTCATCTCCCATCTTCCTCTTCTTATCCCCCTTCGGCGCCTTTGTACCCATATTATTTACCTCTCCTATTGATTTGATTTAGAATTCTCCTACTATATTTTGTATTAACATTGTTGCTACAACCTTGGTTTGTTCTATGACATCTCTTGCTTCCTTTTATTGTCCTACAATTCCAACTTATATTTCTTCATCCAATTTTCATGTTAGTTCCATATTAATTTTATCTTTAGATTTTTTTTCTTCTTTATCCTTCTTCATTGATTTCCTCCCCTTTATCCCCTATAGATATAGCCTGTGGAGACTCTCCTATTGGGGAATGTTGTTGATGATTATAGCTTTGTGATACATCCTCTACGACACAGACTGAGTGAGTCGGCATGTGAGAGAGCCCATGAGATGGGTGTGTCGTTCCTCTCTGAGACTGAGATGGAACACTTTGTGCCCCTATGTGGGATGAGAATGCCCATGAGATGGGTGTATCATTTGATATGAAACAATGTGTACCCCTGTGAGGGGTGAAGGTGCTCATGTGATGGGTGTATCATTCTCCTATGTATAGAGATTTGAGACAATGTGATACTCCAGATGATTCTCATGTGAGACTCAGTGAGATAGAGATCTGTTGAGTAGGATGTCCATGTGGATGAGCACAAGTGGACATGCCCCTAGTGGCTGAGCACTAGTGGGTGTGTGATATCCATTGCTTCTAGATGATTCTCATGTGAGACTTAGTGAGATAAATATTTGTTGAGTAGGACATCCATGTGGATGAGCACAGGTGGATGTGCCCCTAGTGGTTGAGAACTAGTGGGTGTGTGAGATCCCTTTCTATATTGTCTAAGAGTAATATTTACCTGTAACCCTAATTGTGATGTAAAGGGTACAGGTCGGTCCCACCTTAAAGTGAAAGCTAATTAATGTAAAGGATAATTAATATTGTAATTATTAATTACATTATGAGTTATTGAGTTTGTCCATGTTGTGCAAATAGACACCACTTTTGATGTGTCCAGTCTAATATAAATAAAGGTGATTTCCCCATTGAGGAAACACACAAGTCACATGACATTTGGAAATTTCATCAAGTACTTTGTCTAGGGATGACATGCACACCTCTCTTGGGCGCTAACTTCTTGGTTTTGGAGAGCACCCGGGAGGTCTTTCTCTTGAGAATGTAGCAAAGGATTGTTGGGTTTTCTTCCCTTATTGAGAAGGGTTTCCCGGGATATTTCTTGTGTTCTTGTGTATGGTATTTCTTCTTGTGATCTTGGTTATTGCAGCAATTGTTAATGGTGTAGCTGCATTTGTTTATGGTTCAAGTAAAAGATAGAATTGAAATAAACCTCATGCTTGAGCCTAGCATAGTGAAAATTCAACATGGTATGAGAGCAGGTGTAACACCCTGTTTCCCCCAGTTTGTAAAATAA
>ML786389.1:274113-299789 GCA_009831015.1 Picea engelmannii | reverse complement strand
TCTCTCTTGCCACGTTTGCAATGTCTCTCTTGCGACGTTTGAAACATCGGTCTTGCCACGTTTGCAACGTCTCTCTTGCCACATTTGAAACGTCGCAATATAGACGAAAATCAGGTCGTCGGAAAAACGACGTCATGTGAAACGACGTTTGAGGGGGTCCGAAGTTTGTCGATCTTTCGACAATAGAAAGTGGCAATTGCATCAAACGCGCCGTCGGAATTTGACCCAAGTGCAGTAGTGGCTTAGGCGGAGTCTTGATGCAAAATGAACGAGTGATCGCTTACATCTCGAGGAAACTGAAAAGGCATGAGGAGAACTACGCAACGCATGACTTGGAGTTGTTATCCATCGTTTATGCCTTGAAGGTTTGGAGACACTACCTTGTTGGACGAAAGTTTGAACTAAAAACGGACCACTGTGGACTACAACACATCTTTACGCAAAGTGACCTGAACGCGCGACAACAACATTGGTTGGCATTGGTCGGAATTGCTTAGCGAGTACGACTTCGAGATTACTTACATAAAAGGAACAGTGAACCGAGTGGCAGATGCATTGAGTCGGAGACCACGCATATTTTCGATGCTGCCTCTTTAGACAAATCTACGTGAAAAGATTCTAACTTTACAACGTGACAATGACTGGTACAAAGAGTTCGAGGTTTTTATCGGACAAAACACATTGATGGTACCTAGATTTGAAGGATTTTCATTTGATAGCGGTGGTTTATTGAGGTTTAAAAATCGGATTTATGTACTGCCGAACAACGAGTTGAGGATCCTGATCTTAAGCGAGGCTTATAGAGCCGTCTACATGGCTCGGTCGGGAGTCAAGAAGATGAGGGCGAACCTTAAACCCTTATTCTTCTGGAAGGGATTGAAGGCAGACATAGTCAACTATGTGGCCAAATGTCTAAAATGTCAGCAGGTAAAGGCTGAACATAGACACCCAGCAGGATTACTACAGCCACAGGCTCTTCCGAAATCGAAATGGGAGGTTATTTCGATGGATTTTATTGTTGGATTTCCAATGATGACAAGGAGACATGACTTGATTTTCGTAGTAGTAGACACTCTGACGAAGAGTGCTCACTTTATTCCTGTGCGTACGATGTATCAGGCACCTAACATAGCTATCTCCTAGGTTCATAGTGATAATAGTGGAGGTCATTCAATGTAAGGTGGACTAGGTCCACTATATTATTAAATAAGGCTCATTATGGTAGTTAGATATAATAAATGGGTAGTTATATATAATAAATGTAAGAGGACTTCTTAGAAGGTTCTACTTCTAGAAGATTCATCCTCTAGATTGTTCTTAGGTGATGGTAACACTATATAAAGGGGTTCAAGCAATGTAATGGGACATGAAGAAAAGTATTGTATTTGAGTGGTTGCTCAATAGGAAGATGCCCCCTCGAAGAGGCAAGTGAACAGGAGAGAATCCCTTCCATAATAGGATCCATTGTATGGTGTTTCCCTACCTCAAGGGTTCGGTAATAATAAAGTGTGGTTTCTTCTATCTTGCTCTGTGGATCTATTGTGTATTCAATATTTGTGGTGGTTATATTTGTAGATCTATTCAAATTCTTAATTATTATTGTAATGTACCTGAATAGATCTACAAATACAATCACCACAAATATTGAATACACGATAGATCCACAAAGCAATATAAAAGAAACCACACTTTTATTATAAGAAAACCTTTGAGGTAGGGAAACACCATACAATGGATCATATTATGGAAGGTATCCTCTCCTGTTCACTTTCCTCTTTGAGGGGGCATCCTCCTATTGAGCTACAACTCACAATACAATACTTCTCTTCATATCTCATTACATTTCTTGAACCCCTTTATATAGTGCTACAATCACCTAAGAACATTATATAGGATGAATCTTCTAGAAGTAGAACCTTCTAAGAAGTCATCTTACATTTATTACATCTAACTACCCATTTATTATATCTAACTAACATAGTGAGCCTTATTTAATAATATAGTGGACCTAGTCCACCTTATATTGAATGGTCTCCACAATTGTCACTATGGACCCTCTACCCCCCCCCACTACCTCTTTAGCTACCTAACATTTCATCCCCCTTATGAAAGCATTGTCCTCAACGCTTGATGTACAACCATATACTAGGTTCCCATGGATAAGTGTGAACCATAGTGTTGAAGTAGACTAGAAAACCAGGGTCTCATTGAGAAATGGAAGCCACCATGCTGAAGTAGTCCAACTGTCATTGTAAACCAGGGTCCCATGTCCTATTTCTCATGTGAACTCCACACGGAAGATATCGGCACTCAAAAACCAACATAAAATTATGCTCCCCATATTGACACCTATCATGTGGATCCAAATAAGAATATCCATCCACATAGTCGGAAAGGGTCAAATTTGAATCTGGAAGGAACAATACCATTATAGAATATGCAGGCTGGAAACTGGTAATCATAACTAGCTCCTGATGTGTCACATTGATTTTCTCTACCTAAGGTGTAGTAGAGTCATCAAATGAAAGATGGAAGTGGTTGTCATCCCAGAAATGACAACTATCCATATACCAATAATCACAATAATCCTGTAAATCATACCAAGCATACACTTCTTGATGATATTCATTCATGATGTTTGCCATAAGATATCTCTTTTGAAGGAAAGCCAATGACCATTGATTATTTTGAGTACTATATCTGATGCCTTGCAGGTGGTCATGCATATCGTCTTTGACTGCTTCAATCATGTGTAGAATTTCCCTCAGTTGAGAGTGCATATCCATTGGAAACACCACATATAATATACCAAAAGAAAACTCTTAAAATGATTTATCCAATGACACTAATCTGGTAGCAATCTGAGCACCCTATGACAAGTTATGAATTCTACAATCTCATCGCTGTCACAAAAAAACCCCAAAAAATAGAACAATAAATTACGACAGAAAATCGTGGCTTTTTCCGGAAAAACCATGAAAAACTGTTGAATTTAAAATGTTCATAACTTCACTTCCTGGACTCCATTTCAGATGATTTTTTTTTTTTAAATTGGGTATTTTTCCGAGAGGAATTCAAATACCCAATTTTTTTTCCAAATTCAGCTCGTAAAGCTTCAGATATGAACCTGAAGTGCACCGCCCTCTTTTTCTTCCCTAGAAAATTTCTGCAAAAAGAGCAAAATTATTTTCCCTTCTTTGGCCAAGGAAAGTGCTCTGATACCACTTGTAATGTACCTGAATAGATATAAAAATATAATCACCACCAATACTGAATACACAATAGATCCAGAGAGGAATATAAATGAAACCACACTTTTATTATAAGAAAACCCTTGAGGTAGGGAAACAACGTACAATGGATCCTATTATGGAATGGATCATCTCTTGTTCACTTGCCTCTTCGAGGGGGCATCCTCCTATTGAGGTACAACTCACAATACAATGCCTCTTTTCATATCTCATTACATTTCTTGAACCCTTTTATATAGTGCTACCATCACCTAAGAACATTCTAGAGGAGGAATCTTCTAGAAGTAGAACCTTCTAAAAAGTCCTCTTACATTTATTATATCTAACTACCATAGTTGTACTTATTTAATAATATAGTGGACCTAGTCCACCTTACATTGAATGGCCTCCACTATTATCACTTGTTTATCCATAACCACCAAAATATTTTGATATAATTAATTGTCCTTCTAAAACTAGTAAAAATATTCAAACTTCCAAAAAAAAATACTCAAACTAAATACACATATTCTCAAACTAAATACACATATTCTCATAAGCACCACACTTATGAGCATTATTGCTTTAGTTGTGGAGTAAATCCATGATATATAGAAAAACAAAGAGAAAGTGGGAAAATTCCTAAAAGGAAAGCACACGTTCTACCAATAATGCATTACATCTCAATAATGCATATACATCTCAAGCTCTTCCACCTCATTCTCCCGTATCAACTCTAACAATGCTCATATTTCATTTTTTAAGAAGATACACTAGGTTTATTTTGCATTTTGTCTTTGCATTCTCTTCCTTTGTGATTTTTTTCTCCTTATTGTGAAATAGGATGCGATAGGAAAGCATCTTTTTGCATCCTTCTTGTTTGTCCTTTTATATCTCGACAATGTCCTATTGTATGTTTTTTTTTGGGTCTTTCGGCATCCTTTTGTGCCTCTTTGTTGCATCCTAAAGTTCCAATTAGCATCCTCTTTTGCATCTTTTTATTTTTACCATCCTTTTTAATGTTTTAGTTATGTTTTATTTTTATAATTAGTATTTAAATACTGTATTTATAGTGTTTTTATTTTTCTATTAGCATTTTTTTTTATAACATTTTTAAGTTTTCACGGTACCTATTAGCATTATTAGAGTTTCTCTTAGCATTCTCGTTGGTTTATTTAATGTATTATTATTATCTTCAATGGTTTAAGTAGCATTCTCGTAACATCTTCATAAGTCTTTATAGTGATAATTTGGTGTTCTCACTTGTCATTTTAGCATTATTTATTATGTGAATTAGTCAATCAATATGTTTTCATTGTGCAACGTTACATGTGATATTGATCAATATTTACATTATGTCATAGTAATCAATATATCTTATTACACACTACATAAGATAAAATAAAAATCCATCTATAAGTTTACATATATTTATATACAATATATAATAGTCAATTTTTTCCATGTAACATGTGGTCCACTACCACCCCATGGAAAATGTGAATTTTAAGTACACAATAAAATATCTTCTCCCTATAAATAAATGGTCTACCACCATATTGTAGTTTGAATGTTCTACGTTTTGTCACTTTTCCAGGTATTTTTTCTGCTTAATTTTGCTCGAAATTTGACAAGAAAGTGTTGGATATGCAAATTTGAGTGGCTAAGTCTGTATAATCCAAGTGTCCTAGGGTTTTTCAACATGATGAATCCATTTATGCATTCAGAAATGCAATTTAAACAACAGAAAATTGCAATTTTGTTCAAATTTATGTCTTTGAATTCCGACAAAAAAATAAAAAACGTAGAACAGTTAGACAACGTCTACCACCACTCCATGCAAATGTCAATATCAAATAAAAGAGTTAAATCAATCAACTATCATTATATGATTAGTCATCATCATGATTCAAAGCATCTTCTTATTCTTCTAAAATCTCTATAAAAACACAAAAAAAACAAGCCTCTTCTTATTCTTATAAAGATCTCTATAAGAACACAAAAAAGAGAGGCAATTCACATGCTTACAATTAAATATAATCTAGCACACAATCTTGATCAAAATAATAGAATTCTCACTCTTGAACTTAAGGAGACATGAGATATAACCTCCCGGAAAGTTATGGTTACCGTGTGATGCCTTAAAACACAACCATATCATCCAACATGACTTCATGGTGAAAAAAAAAAAAAAAAGGAGGTATCTTATCCAATAAGATCGAGAGGGTGTTCATGATGACATCATTAGCAAACAATAATCACCAAAACATGCAAAGAGCTTTTAGAATCCATGTGCCAATACTAGCCCAAACATGGTCTATTTTCTTAGAATATATTTGATAAATAATTCAAGTCTGTTGACCCATGTACACATAGGATCTAATGCTTGTTTGCCTTGTCAGATTGATATTATGGGCATGACCTAGCGTTCAATCGCCGTCTAGAATCGGATCAGATCTAGAACCTATGGTAAATCTCAAACTCTATGTTTCATAGGTTTGCATAAGTCCTCCTCGTATATTAGACTTGAACTCAAATTAATTATTGATATTCCTATCCGAAATTAATTATTGATATTCCTATCCGATCTTAGGTGGAAATGATTCCTTACGTATCCCCACATACATAACTTTATTGATATCCCTATCCGATCTTAGGTGGAAATGATTCCTTATGTATCCCCACATACATAACTCGTTTTATGTGGCCAATGCTTATGTAACAATTTTAATAAATTCTCGAGTCCGAACAAGTATTAAGTTGTTAAGAGGAGCTTTAAGGTTCACTCAATTTACAAAATATTGTAAGTACAGAGGATACTTTCAAGTTTAAGGTTCACTCAATTTACAAAATATTGTAAGTACTGAGGATACTTTCAAGTTTAAGGTTCACTCAATTTACAAAATATTGTAAGTACATAGGATATTTTCACGTTTATGAAAACATAAAATAAGGGTCTATCAGGTTTTATTAAGTGGGTATTATATAAATTAATTGTTTCTTTACTCAAACTTTATGCTTTACTCAATTTTTTTATTTTTTTATTTATTTTTTTATTATTTATTTATTTATTTATTGTATGTATGTATTTTTCAATTCTCAATTATTGATCGAGAATCCATAGCATATGAGAATTGTGACTAAAAACCATGTGGTTGATTAAAGTGGTAAATTAAATGGTTCGAACTTGTAATTGGATGAGTAAATACGATATTTAATTGTATATGTGATTACAAGATTTATTTTAAATCTGAATTTATCAAGCATCGAGAGGGATCCAATTTTTTAAGGCGATTTTTTTTATTATTATTTCATTCCATGTCAAGTTTTACATAGGCGTGTAATTGTTGTTGTTGTTGTTTATCTAACATAACATAACGCTAATACCTCAACATCTCCCCCATACTAGATTATAGAGCACCTCACTACTAAAATACATTATTGATTCAAAAATGTACTTGGTAACTCCCATGGAGGATATCGATTCAAGTCCAAGGTTTGTATGACTATATCAAATTTTAGTGGGTTAGACAAGCTAGAAAAACAGTTTAAGGAATTGATGACAAAGCTTGAAATTGAAATGAGTCCATGGTGATGGCAAGCATGACTTTTTGCAGTTCAAACATGAACTTCTTGAGTTGTTATGGTGTGTTGTTAACTTCCATGCCCATTTCGGGACTCCAATAAGGGGAGGCTCTCCAAGGACTTGCATTGGTCAAAATGGGACATAACTCTATCCATGTTCATGTCTAGCTCCATGAACCTCTCATCTATTCTTCTATTAAAATCCCCCCCATAATATTTTTGAACTTGAATCAATATGGATAATAGTGAACCATTTCATTAAAAAAAAAATCCAAAATTTGTAAGCCTCTAAAGCTATCTAAGTAGTCTACTTATGGCCAAAATTTCTATATAATTTTAAATGCTTTCACCTGAACATATTGTAGTGATGCCTCATTAAAAATAATTCAAAAATGTAACATTAAGCCTATGCCAATGTATAGTATTATCATGTATATATATATGAATATCAACATACATGTTTTTTATCCTCTACTCTACATGTCATTGAAAAAATGTACAACTTACTAACAAAGCAAAGAAAGTAAATGTCAACAACAAGAACAAATTCAAGAAGGAAGAATGTGCGGCCAAGTAAAACATCTATTTTGATCATTTTTCACTACAGTGCACTGATCCAAGTGGATATCAATGGCCACCCACCTTTTCCAACTGGCTCAAAACAAATTTTTGGCAATTTTGGCAATTTACTACTTTTAGCAGGTTTTAACTTCCGGGGCCATTTTGAGGGCCTAAATGAAGGTTTTTCGGGATCACGGTTCTCAATGATAGCTAAAGGTATCATTAAGCCCCCAAAATGAATCTCCTCGATGATACATTTCCAACGAGCTATCATACACCTAAAATGGAGATTGTATGCAAAAGTTACGACCCCGGGAAGTTGATGTACTAACTTACCCAAACGGAGCCCACATGACTTTTGGCGCTTCATCTCCTAGGGTTAGGTTTTTGGATGTCTAGGACTTTTTGCATTCCCGTTTATTGTAAAAGAGCCTTCGGAGCCTCATTGTAATCATCATCTTGCGAATGCGAGTAGCCGTCACATCTCTTCTCAGAGATAAGCTGCCACCATTCTAGCGCGTCTTTCACTCTGTATTTTTACAGTCTCTATACATTTCTTTGATTAATAGAAATAGTGTATTACTATATATCTGTGTTTATGGTTGCATCTTTGATACATTTCTGTTTTATTATTGAATATCTACAATATCTTTGTGCATTTCTTTATTATATCTCCACTCTCATTTCGTCTCGAAAATAATCCGAATCAGTGGTATTAGAGCAGGCTACTCTTGATCATTTTTTCAGTGCATGTCCCCGACGAGGTCCAAGTATAGAAAGTTGGGTCTCGATCTTGTCTCTCTTGAAGACAATTGCTCTTACACACCCAAGAAATGCTCAATGGTGGAAGAAAAGGAAAACGACGGAGCAGACGATCATATCAATCTATTGCTTGAGCAAGCTCTCACGCAACAGAGGGACGAAATGATGGAGAATTTTGCCCACATCCTTCAACGCCTGCCGATAGCATCAGGTGCATCTTCTTCAAGCGGCCACTTTGGAGGCACCTTGCCTTTCAAGGTACAAGTTAACTTTGATATTCCTCTATTTGAAGGACAAATAGATGCAGAAGCCCTAGAAAAATGGTTAACTCTGCTAGAAGGTTATTTCTCTGTTCACAATTTTTTCAACAAAGAAAAGATCACCTTCGCACTCCTTAAAGCTCTCCCTCATGTCAAACATTGGTGGGAAACTTACTAGGAGCAAAGTTCCACAAAGGAGTCTGGAATATATCGGGTCGATCCCACTTGCGATTTTTTGTGGATGCGGTAAAGGAATAATATTACCCTATTGGCAACTATGAGGACCAATACATGAAATGGACCACACTGTGACAAGAGAGGGGCCAAGTAGTTCCATAATTCACCAATACCTTCCATACCTTGCGCACCAAGCTGGGTATCAAAGACTCTGAGCGACATTTGGTTCTAAAATACCGTGGGGCTCTACACAGATACATCCAAACTAAAATGGATTTTCTGGACATCTCATCAGTCGGTGCTACTTATCAATATGCTGTTAAAATTGAGCAAAAATTTAAGCACCAGAACAAACGAGAGTTTGGGTCTACAAATCCACCACAACCAAAGTATGACAAAGACGGCCCTAACAAACAGTTTCCTGAAAACCAGTCCAAGACACAAGAAAAGAAGGGTCACAGGAAGACAAAGAAGGACACCGGAAAATGGTGCGAGTTCCACAAAAGACCCTGGCACAACACCGATGAATGTCACTCAAAACAGTCATTAGTGGTTGAGATCAAAGACAAAGATCCGAACCCTGATTCTGAATCTAATTCTGAAAATAATTGTAAAGGACAGATCATTGACACGAACCCCACTGCTATTGTCGCTACCGCAACAATTCAACCAGAAAAACCAACAGATCCTGAAGAGGGGGAGCGCCTTTTTCATTCACAGATGTGGGTGAAGGGGACCCCACAACATTTTATTGTTGATAGCGGAAGCCAAAAGAACCTCATCTCAACAGAGGTCGTCAAACAGTTGAGATTGTTGACAACACCACACTCGCAGCCAAACAACATTGGGTGGCTTCGCCAAGGACGAGATCTCTGTGTCAGCCAACAGTGTCGATTATCATACGGCATCCAACCCTTCAAGGATGAGGTATTATGTGATGTTTCCCCACTGGATGTCTGTGATGTGCTCTTGGGCCAACCATATATGTGGAGATGCCATGTTGTTTATGAGTCTCGACCCCGTAGTGTCATTGTTACTTTGGGTGGTCATCTCTACAGAATACCAGAGATAGTTCTGACTACTGTTCCACCTAAAAAGTGTCACAAGGTAGTATCTCATATTGCAAAATTCAGCTTCTTCACAATCTGTTCGGAAGGAGAACAAAAGGACACTGCAACCACTACAGCCTTGCTCCAAGCACCTTCTATCCAACAGAAGCAAGTCGACAAGGTTACAACAAAGCACAAAGATTCCTTCTACACACCGTCCTCTCATGTATCTCAACTTGTTGAACAGCCTCAACCTCAACAGGTTTGTGATAGACTTCCACAAACTGAGCAGCGTGATGTCTCCAGCAAGACAAACAACTCACCAAGATGCAGATTCAACAAACGATTTCCCTTCTCCCCTGAGAACTCAACCCAATGGAGACCATCACTTCCTAAGGAGGGAGGATTGATCCAGGTGAATATCGGTGGCCACCCACCTTTTCCAACTGGCTCAAAACAACTTTCTGGCAATTTTGGCAATTTACTATTTTTAGCAGGTTTTAACTTTCGGGTCCCTTTTGAGGGCCTAAATGAAGGTTTTTTGAGATATACATTCTCAACGATATCCAAAGACATCATTTATCCCCCAAAAATAATCTCATCGACGATACCTTTCCAACGAGCTATCATACGCCTAAAATGGAAATCGTATGCAAAAGTTACGACCCCGGGAAGTTGATGTACTAACTTACCCAAATGAGGTCCACATGACTTTTGGCGCTTCATCTCCTAGGGTTAGGTTTTTGGATGTATAGGAATTTTGGCATTCCCGTTTATTGTAAAAAGGCCTTCAGAGCCTCATTGCAATCATCATCTTGCGAATACGAGTAGCCGTCACATCTCTTCTCAGAGATAAGCTGCCACCATTCTAGCAAGTCTTTCACTCTGTATTTTTACAGTCTTTGTACATTTCTTTGATTAATAGAAATCGTGTATTACTATATATCTGTGTTTATGGTTGCATCTCTGATACATTTATGTTTTATTATTTAATATCTGCAATATCTTTGTGCCTTTCTTTATTATATCTCCGCTCTCATTTCGTGTCGAAAATAATTTGGATCAATGGTATCAGACCAGCCTGCTCTTGATCATTTTTTCAGTGCATGTCCCTAAAGAGGTCCGAGTATAGCAAGTTGGGTCTCAAGCTTGTCTCTCTTGAAGACAATTGCGCTCGCACACCCAAGAAACCCTCAATGGCGGAAGAAAAGAAAAACGTCGAAGCAGACGATCCTATCAATCTATTGCTTGAGCAAGCTCTCATGCGACAGAGGGACAAAATGATGGAGAATTTTTCCCACATCGTTCAACGCCTGCTGATAGAATCAAGCACATCTTCTTCAAGAAACCACTTTGGAGGCACCTCGCCTTTCAAGGTACAATTTAACTTTGATATTCCTGTATTTGAAGGACAGATAGATGCATAAGCCCTAGAAAAATGGTTAACTCTGCTAGAAGGTTATTTCTCTGTTCACATTTTTTCCGAAAAAGAAAAGATCACCTTCACACTCCTTAAAGATCTCCCTCATGTCAAACATTGGTGGGAAACTTACTAGGAGAAAAGTTCCACAGAGGAGTCTAGAATATATGGGGTCGATCCCACTTGGGATTTTTTGTGGATGCGGTAAAGGAACAGTATTACCCTGTTGGCAACTATGAGGACCAGTACATGAGATGGACCACACTGCAGAAAGAGAGGGGACAAGCAGTTATGGAGTTCAACAATACCTTCCATACCTTGCACACCAAGATGGGTATCAAAGACTCCGAGCGACATTTGGTTCTAAAATACCCTGGGGCTCTACACAGATACATCCAAACTGAAATGGATTTTCTGGACATCTCATCACTCGGTGCTACTTATCGATATGCTGTTAAAATTGAGCAGAAATTTATGCACCAGAACAAATAGGAGTTTGGGTCTACAAATATACAATAACCAAAGTATGACAAAGACGTCCCTAACAAACAGTTTCCCGAAAACTAGTCCAAGACACAGGAAAGAAGGGTCACGGGAAGACAAAGAAGGACACCGAAAAATGGTGCGAGTTCCACAAAAGCCCCTAGCACAACACCGATGAATGTCGCTCAAAACAGTCATTAGTGGTCGAGATCAAAGACAAAGAGTCAAACCCTAATTCAAAATCTGATTCTGAAAATAATGGTAAAGGACAGATCATTGACGCAGACCCCACTACTATTGTCTCTACCGCAACAATTCAACCATAAGAACCAACAGATCTTGAAGAGGGGAAGCACCTTTTTCATTCACAGATGTGGGTGAAGGGGACCATGCTGCATTTTATTGTTGATAGCGGAAGCCAGAAGAAGCTCATCTCAGTAGAGGTATTCAAACAGTTGATATTGTCGACAACACCACACCCGCAACCATACAACATTGGGTGGCTTTGCCAAGGATGAGATCTCCATGTCAGCCAACAGTGTCGATTATCATACGGCATCCAACCCTTCAAGGATGAGGTATTATGTGATGTTGCCCCACTAGATGTATGTGATGTGCTCTTGGGCCAACCATATATGTGGAGACGCCATGTTGTTTATGAGTCTCGACCCCGTAGTGTCATTGTTACTTTGGGGGGTCATCTCATACTACAAAATCCATCATCCTCATAATCAGTTCAGAAAGAGAATAAAAGGACACTGCAACCACTACAGCCTTGCCCCAAGAACCTTCTATCCAACATTAGCAGGTCGACAAGGTTGCAGCAAAGCACAAAGATTCCTTCTCCACACCGTCCTCTCATGTATCTCGACTTGTTAAATAGTCTCAACATCAACAAGTTCATGATAGACTTCCACAAACTAAGCAGTGCGACGTCTCCAACAAGACAAGCAACTCACCAAGAAACAGATTCAACAAACACTTTTCCTTCTCCCCCGAGAAATCAACGCAATGGAGACCATTGCTTCCTAAGGAGGGAGGATTGATCCAGGTGGATATCGGTGGCCACCCACCTTTTCCAACTGGCTCAAAACAACTTTCTGGCAATTTGGCAATTTACTATTTTTAGCAGGTTTTAACTTCCCGGGCCATTTTGAGGGCCTAAATGAAGGTTTTTCGGGATCGAGGTTCTCAATGATATGCAAAGGCATCATTTAGCCCCCAAAAATGAATCTCCTCGATGATACCTTTCCAACGAGCTATCATACACCTAAAACGGAGATCGTATGCAAAAGTTACGACCCCAGGAAGTTGATGTACTAACTTACCCAAACGGGGCCCACATGACTTTTGGCGCTTCATCTCCTCGGGTTAGGTTTTTGGATGTCTAATAATTTTGGCATTCTCGTTTATTGTAAGAAGGCCTTCAGAGCCTCATTGCAATCATCATCTTGCGAATGCGAGTAGCCGTCACATCTCTTCTCAGAGATAAGTTGCCACCATTCTAGTGAGTCTTTCACTTTGTATTTTTACAGTCTCTGTACATTTCTTTGATTAATAGAAATCATGTATTACTGTATATCTGTGTTTATGGTTGCATCTCTGATACATTTATGTTTTATTATTGAATATCTGCAATATCTCTGTGCATTTCTTTATTATATCTCCACTCTCATTTCGTGCCGAAAATAATCCGGATCAGTGGTATGAGAGCATGCTGCTCTTGATCATTTTTTCAGTGCATGTCCCCGACGAGGTCTGAGTATAGAAAGTTGGGTCTCGAGCTTGTCTCTGTTGAAGACAATCGCTCTCGCACACCCAATAAACCCCCAATGGTGGAAAAAAAGAAAAACAACGGAGCAGACGATCCTATCAATTTGTTGCTTGAGCAAGCCCTCACATGACAAAGGGACAAAATGATGGAGAATTTTGCCCACATCCTTCAACGCCTACCGATAGCATCAGGCGCATCTTCTTCAAGCAACCACTTTGGAGGCACCTCACCTTTCAAGGTATAAGTTAACTTTGATATTCCTGTATTTGAAGGACGGATAGATGCAGAAGCCCTAGAAAAATGGTTAACTCTACTAGAAGGTTATTTCTCTGTTCACAATTTTTCCGACAAAGAAAAGATCACCTTCACATTCCTTAAAGCTCTCCCTCATGTCAAATGTTGGTGGGAAACTTACTAGGAGCAAAGTTCCACAGAGGAGTCTGGAATATATGGGGTCGATCCCAGTTGGGATTTTTTGTGGATGCGGTAAAGGAACAATATTACCCTGTTGGAAACTATGAGGACCAGTACATGAGATGGACCACACTACAGCAAGAGAGGGGCCAAGCAGTTCCAAAGTTCACCAATACCTTCCATACCTTGTGCACCAAGCTGGATATCAAAGACTCTGCATGACATTTGGTTCTAAAATACCGTGGGGCTCTACACAGATACATCCAAACTGAAATGGATTTTCTGGACATCTCATCACTCGGTGCTGCTTATCGATATGTTGTTAAAATTGAGCAGAAATTTAAGCACCAGAACAAACAGGAATTCGGGCCTAAAAATCCACAACAACCAAAGTATGATAAAGACGGCCCTAACAAACAGTTTCCCGAAAACCAGTCCAAGACACAGGAAAAGAAGGGTCACGGGAAGACAAAGAAGGATACCGGAAAATGGTGCGAGTTCCACAAAATCCCATGGCACAACACCGATGAATGTCCCTCAAAATAGTCATTAGTAGCCGAGATCAAAGACAAAGAGCCGAACCCTGATTCAGAATTTGATTATGAAAATAATGGTAAAGGATAGATCAGTGACGTGGACCCCACTGCTATTGTTGCTACCGCAGCAATTCAACTAGAAGAACCAATAGATCCTGAAGAGGGGGAGCGTCTTTTTCATTCATAGATGTGGGTGAAGGGGACCCCGCTGTATTTTATTGTTAATAGCGGAAGCCAGAAGAACCTCATCTCAGCAGAGGTTGCCAAACAATTGGGATTGTTGACAACACCACACCCGCAACCATATAACATTGGGTGGCTTCGCCAAGGACGAGACCTCCATGTCAGCCAATAGTCTCGATTATCATACAACATCCAACCCTTCAAGGATGAGGTATTATTTGATGTTACCCCACTGGATGTCTGTGATGTGCTCTTGGGCCAACCATATATGAGGAGATGCCATGGTGTTTATGAGTCTCGACCCTGTAGTGTCATTGTTACTTTGGGGGGTCATCTCTACAGAATACCAGAGGTAGTTCCGACTACTGTTCCACCTAAAAAGTGTCGCAAGGTAGTATCTAATACTACAAAATTCAGCGTCTTCACAATCTATTCAGAAGGAGAACAAAAGGACATTGCAACCACTATAGCCTTGCCCCAAGCACCTTCTATCCAACAGAAGCAGGTCGACAAGGTTACAACAAAGCGCAAAGATTCCTTCTTCACATCGTCCTCTCATGTATCTCGACTTGTTGAACAACCTCAACCTCAACAGGTTCGTGATAGACTTCCACAAATTGAGTAGCGTGACGTCTCCAGCAAGACAAGCAACTCACCAAGATGCAGATTCAAAAAACATTTTTCCTTCTCCCCCGAGAACTCAACGCAATGGATACCATTTCTTCCTAAGGAGGGAGGATTGATCCAGGTGGATATCAGTGGCCACCCACCTTTTCCAACTGGCTCAAAACGACTTTCTGGCAATTTTGGCAATTTACTATTTTTAGCAGGTTTTAACTTCCGGGGCTATTTTGAGGGCCTACATGAAGGTTTTTAGGGATCGAGGTTCTCAATGATATCCGAAGGAATCATTGATCCCCCACAATGAATATCCTCTACGATACCTTTCCAACGAGCTATCATACGCCTAAAACAAAGATCATATGCAAAAGTTACGACCCTGGGAAGTTGATGTACTAATTTACCCAAACGGGGCCCACATGAATTTTGGCGCTTCATCTCCTAGGGTTAGGTTTTTGGATGTCTAGGACTTTTGGCATTACCCTTTATTGTAAAAAGGCCTTCAGAGCCTCATTGTAATCATCATCTTGCGAATGCGAGTAGCCGTCACATCTCTTCTCAGAGATAAGTTGTCACCATTCTAACGAGTCTTTCACTCTGTATTTTTACAATCTCTGTACATTTCTTTGATTAATAGAAATCATGTATTACTGTATATATGTGTTTATGGTTGCATCTCTGATACATTTGTATTTTATTATTGAATATCTGCAATATCTCTATGCATTTCTTTATTATATCTCCACTCTCATTTCGTGCCGAAAATAATCTGGATCAGTGGTATCAGAGCAGGCTGCTCTTGATCATTTTTTCAGTGCATGTCCTTGACGAGGTCTGAGTATAGCAAGTTGGGTCTTGAGATTGTCTCTCTTGAAGACAATCTCTCTATCACACCCAAGAAACCCTCAATGGCAGAAGAAAAGAAAAACGACGGATTAGATGATCCTATCAATTTGTTGCTTGAACAAGCTCTTCACGCAACAGAGGGACGAAATGATGGAGAATTTTTCCCACATCCTTCAACACCTTCCAATAGCATCAGGCGCATCTTCTTCAAGCGGCCACTTTGGAGGCACCTCTCCTTTCAAGGTACAAGTTAACTTTGATATTCTTGTATTTGAAGGACAGATAGATGCAGAAGCCCTAGAAAAATGGTTAACTCTACTAGAAGGTTATTTCTCTGTTCACAATTTTTCCAACAAAGAAAAGATCACCTTCGCACTCCTTAAAGCTCTCTCTCATGTCAAACATTGGTGGGAAACTTACTGGGAGAAAAGTTCCACAGAGGAGTCTGGAATATATGGGGTTGATCCCACTTGGTATTTTTTGTGGATGCGGTAAAGGAACAGTATTACACCGTTGGCAACTATGAGGATCAATACATGAGATGGACCACACTGCAGCAAGAGAGGGGCCAAGCAGTTCCGGAGTTCACCAATACCTTCCATACCTTGCGCACCAAGCTGGGTATCAAAGACTCCGAGCGACATTTGGTTCTAAAATACCCTGGGGCTCTACACAGATACATCCTAAGTGAAATGGATTTTCTGGACATCTCATCACTCGATGTTGCTTATCGACATGTTGTTAAAATTGAGTAGAAATTTAAGCACCAGAAAAAATGGGAGTTCGTGTCTACAAATCCACAACAGCCAAAGTATGAAAAGAACGGCCCTAACAAACAGTTTCCCGAAAACCAGTCCAAGACATAGGAAAAGAAGCGTCACGGGAAGACAAAGAAGGACACCGAAAAATGGTGTGAGTTCCACAAAATCCCCTGGCACAACACCGATGAATGTCGCTCAAAATAGTCATTAGTGGTCGAGATCAAAGACAAAGAGCCGAACCCTCATTTGGAATCTAATTCTGAAAATAATGGTAAAGGATAGATCATTGACGCGAACCCCACTGTTATTGTCGCTACTACAACAATTCAACCAGAAAAACCAATAGATCCTGAAGAGGGGGAGCACCTTTTTTATTCATAGATGTGGGTGAAGGGGACCCCACTGCATTTTATTGTTGATAGCGGAAGCCAGAAGAACTTCATCTTAGCAGAGGTCGTCAAACAATTAGGATTGTCGACAACACCACACCCGCAGCCATACAACATTGGGTGGCTTCGCCAAGGACGAGATCTCCGTGTCAGCCAATAGTGTCGATTATCATATGGCATCCAACCCTTCAAGGATGAGGTATTATGTGATGTTTCCCCACTGGATGTCTGTGATGTGCTCTTGGGCCAACCATATTTGTGGAGACGCCATGTTATTTATGAGTCTCAACCCCATAGTGTCATTGTTACTTTGGGGGGTCATCTCTACATAATACCAGAGGTAGTTTTGACTATTGTTCCACCTAAAAAGTGTCACAAAGTAGTATCTCATACTGCAAAATTCAGCTTCTTCACAATCTGTTCAAAAGGAGAACAAAAGGACACTGTAACCACTACAACCTTGCCCCAAGCACCTTCTATCCAAAAGAAGCAGGTCGACAAGGTTGCAGCAAAGCGCAAATATTCCTTCTGCACATCATCCTCTCATGTATCTCGACTTGTTGAACAGCCTCAACCTCAACAGGTTCGTGATAAACTTCCACAAATTGAGTAGCGCGACGTCTCCAGCAAGACAAGCAG
Source organism: Picea engelmannii (assembly GCA_009831015.1). NCBI lineage: Eukaryota > Viridiplantae > Streptophyta > Pinopsida > Pinales > Pinaceae > Picea > Picea engelmannii. The sequence goes on along the minus strand of ML786389.1, from coordinate 282,099 downwards.
CTCACCAAGATGCAAATTCAACAAACGTTTTTCCTTCTCCCTCAAGAACTCAATGCAATGGATACCATTACTTCCTAAGGAGGGAGGATTGATCCAGGTGGATATCGGTGGCCACCCACCTTTTCCAACTGGCTCAAAACAACTTTCTGGCAATTTTGGCAATTTACTATTGTTAGCAGGTTTTAACTTCCGGGGCCATTTTGAGGGCCTACATGAAGGTTTTTAGGGATCGAGGTTCTCAATGATATCCGAAGGCATCATTGAGCCCCCACAATGAATCTCCTCTATGATACCTTTCCAATGAGCTATCATACACCTAAAACAAAGATCGTATGCAAAAGTTATGACCCCGGGAAGTTGATGTACTAACTTACCCAAACGGGGCCCACATGACTTTTGGCGCTTCATCTCCTAGGGTTAGGTTTTTGGATGTCTAGGAATTTTGGCATTACCCTTTATTGTAAAAAGGCCTTCAGAGCCTCATTGTAATCATCATCTTGCGAATGCGAGTAGCCGTCACATCTCTTCTCAGAGATAAGTTGTCACCATTCTAACGAGTCTTTCACTCTGTATTTTTACAGTCTCTGTACATTTCTTTGATTAATAGAAATCATGTATTACTGTATATATGTGTTTATGGTTGCATCTATGATACATTTCTATTTTATTATTGAATATCTGCAATATCTCTGTGCATTTCTTTATTATATCTCCGCTCTCATTTCGTGTCGAAAATAATCTGGATCAGTGGTATCAGAGCAAGTTGCTCTTGATCCTTTTTTCAGTGCATGTCCCTGACGAGGTCTGAGTATAGCAATTTGGGTCTTGAGATTGTCTCTCTTGAAGACAATCGTTCTCTCACACCAGAGAAACTGTCAATGGCAGAAGAAAAGAAAAACGACGGAGCAGATGATCCTATCAATCTGTTGCTTGAGCAAGCTCTTCACGCAACAGAGGGACGAAATGATGGAGAATTTTGCTCACATCCTTCAACACCTTCCGATAGAATCAGGCACATCTTCTTCGAGCGGCCACTTTGGAGGCACCTCGCCTTTCAAGGTACAAGTTAACTTTGATATTCTTGTATTTGAAGGACAGATAGATGCAGAAGCCCTAGAAAAATAGTTAACTCTACTAGAAGGTTATTTATCTGTTCACAATTTTTCCAACAAATAAAAGATCACCTTCGCACTCCTTAAAGCTCTCTCTCATGTCAAACATTGGTGGGAAACTTACTGGGAGAAAAGTTCCACAGAGGAGTCTGGAATATATGGGGTTGATCCCACTTGGTATTTTTTGTGGATGCAGTAAAGGAACAGTATTACACTGTTGGCAACTGTGAGGACCAATACATGAGATGGACCACACTACTGCAAGAGAGGGGACAAACAGTTCCGGAGTTCACCAATACCTTCCATACCTTGTGCACCAAGCTGGGTATCAAAGACTCTGAGCGACATTTGGTTCTAAAATACCCTGGGGCTCTACACAGATACATCCTAAGTGAAATGGATTTTCTGGACATCTCATCACTCAATGTTGGTTATCAATATGTTGTTAAAATTGAGCAGAAATTTAAGCACCAGAAAAAACGGGAGTTCGTGTCTACAAATCCACAATAGCCAAAGTATGAAAAAGACGGCCCTAACAAACAGTTTCCCGAAAACCAGTCCAAGACATAGGAAAAGAAGCATCACAGGAAGACAAAGAAGGACACCGGAAAATGGTGCGAGTTCCACAAAAGCCCTTGGCACAACACCGATGAATGTCGCTCAAAATAGTCATTAGTGGTCGAGATCAAAGACAAAGAGCCGAACCCTCATTCAGAATCTAATTCTGAAAATAATGGTAAAGGATAGATCATTGACGCAGACCCCACTGCTATTGTCACTACCGCAACAATTCAACCAGAAAAAACAATAGATCCTGAAGAGGGGGAGCACCTTTTTCATTCATAGATGTGGGTGAAGGGGACCCCACTGCATTTTATTGTTGATAGCGGAAGCCCGAAGAACCTCATCTCAATAGAGGTCGTCAAACAATTGGGATTGTCGACAACACCACACCCGCAGCCATACAACATTGGGTGGCTTTGCCAAGGACGAGATCTCTGTGTCAGCCAATAGTGTCGATTATCATACGGCATCCAACCCTTCAAGGATGAGGTATTATGTGATGTTGCCCAACTGGATGTCTGTGATGTGCTCTTGGGCCAACCATATATGTGGAGACGCCATGTTGTTTATGAATCTCGACCCCATAGTGTCATTGTTACTTTGGGGGGTCATCTCTACATAATACCAGAGGTAGTTTTGACTATTGTTCCACCTAAAAAGTGTCACAAAGTAGTATCTCATACTGCAAAATTCAGCTTCTTCACAATCTGTTCAAAAGCAGAACAAAAGGACACTGCAACCACTACAGCCTTGCCCCAAGAACCTTCTATCCAACAGAAGCAGGTCGACAAGGTTGCAGCAAAGCGCAAAGATTCTTTCTGTACACCATCCTCTCATGTATCTCCACTTGTTGAACAGCCTCAACCTCAACAGGTTTGTGATAGACTTCCACAAACTGAGCAGTGCAACGTCTCCAACAAGACAAGCAGCTCACCAAGATGCAGATTCAACAAACGTTTTCCCTTCTCCCCCGATAACTCAACGCAATGGAGACCATTGCTTCCTAAGGAGGGAGGATTGATCCAGGTGGATATCGATGACCACCCACCTTTTCCAACTGGCTCAAAACAGTTTTTTGGCAATTTTGGCAATTTACTATTTTTAGTAGGTTTTAACTTCCAGGGCCATTTTGAGGGCCTAAATAAAGTTTTTTTAGGATCAAGGTTCTCAATGATATTTGAAGGCATCATTGTGCCCCCAAAATGAATCTCCTCAATGATACCTTTCCAACGAGATATCATATGACTAAAACGGAGATCGCATGCAAAAGTTACGACCCCGAGAAGTTGATGTACTAACTTACCCAAACGGGGCCCACATGACTTTTGGTGCTTCATCTCCTAGGGTTAGGTTTTTGGATGTCTAGGAATTTTGGCAATCCCGATTATTGTAAAAAGGCCTTCAGAGCCTCATTGTAATCATCATCTTGCGAATGTGAGTATCCGTCACATCCCTTCTCAGAGATAAGCTGCCACCATTCTAGTGAGTCTTTCAGTCTATATTTTTACAGTCTTTGTACATTTCTTTGATTAATAGAAATCGCGTATTACTGTATATCTGTGTTTATGGTTGCATCTCTGATACATTTATGTTTTATTATTGAATATCTGCAATATCTCTGTGCATTTCTTTATTATATCTTTGCTCTTATTTCGTGCCGAAAATAATCTGGATCAGTGGTATCAGAGCAGGCTGCTCTTGATCGTTTTTTCAGTGCATGTCCCCGACCAGGTCTGAGTATAGCAAGTTGGGTCTCAAGCTTGTCTCTCTTGAAGACAATCTCTATCGCACACCCAAGAAACCCTCAATGGCGGAAGAAAAGAAAAACAATGGAGCAGACAATCCTATCAATCTGTTGCTTGAGCAAGCTCTCACGTGATAGAGGGACGAAATGATGGAGAATTTTGCCCACATCCTTCAACGCCTGCCGATAGCATCAGGCGCATCTTCTTCAAGGGGCCACTTTGGAGGCACCTCACCTTTCAAGGTACAAGTTAGCTTTGATATTCATGTATTTGAAGGATGGATAGATGCAGAAGCCCTAGAAAAATGGTTAACTCTGCTAGACGGTTATTTCTCTATTCACAATTTTCCCGACAAAGAAAAGATCACCTTCACACTCCTTAAAGTTCTCCCTCATGTCAAACATTGGTGGGAAACTTACTAGGAGCAAAGTTCCACAGAGGAGTCTGGAATATATGGGGCCGATCCCAGTTGGGATTTTTTGTGGATGCGGTAAAGGAACATTATTACCCTGTTGGCAACTATGAGGACCAGTACATGAGATGGACCACACTACGGCAAGAGAGGGGCCAAGCAGTTCCAGAGTTCACCAATACCTTCCATACCTTGCGCACCAAGCTGGGTATCAAATACTTCGAGGGACATTTGGTTCTAAAATACCTTGGGGCTCTACACAAATACATCCAAACTGAAATGGATTTTCTGGACATCTCATCACTCAGTGATGCTTATCGATATGTTGTTAAAATTGAGTAGAAATTTAAGCACCAGAACAAACGAGAGTTCGGGTCTAAAAATCCACAACAACCAAAGTATGACAAAGACGGCCCTAACAAACAGTTTCCTGAAAACCAGTGCAAGACTCATGAAAAGAAGGGTCACGGGAAGAAAAAGAAGGACACCGGAAAATGGTGCGAGTTCCACAAAATCCCCTTACACAACACCAATGAATGTCACTCAAAACAGTCATTAGTGGCCTAGATGAAAGACAAATAGCTGAACCCCGATTCAGAATCTGATTCCGAAAATAATGGTAAAAGACAGATCATTGACGCAGACCCCACTGCTATTGTCACTACCGCAACAATTCAACTAGAAGAACCAATAGATCCTGAAGAGGTGGAGCGTCTTTTTCATTCATAGATGTGGGTGAAGGGGACCCTGCTGCATTTTATTGTTGATAGCGGAAGCCAGAAGAACCTCATCTCAGCAGAGGTCGTCAAATAGTTGGGATTGTCGACAACACCACACCCGCAACCATACAACATTGGGTGGCTTCGCCAAGGATGAGATCTTCGTGTCAGCCAATAGTGTTGATTATCATACGACATCCAACCCTTCAAGGATGAGGTATTATGTAATGTTGCCCCACTGGATGTCTGTGATGTGCTCTTGGGCCAACCATATATGTGGAGACGCCATGTTGTTTATGAGTCTCGACCCCGTAGTGTCATTGTTACTTTGGGGGGTCATCTCTACAGAATACCAGAGGTATTTCCGACTACTGTTCCACCTAAAAAGTGTCGCAAGGTAGTATCTCATACTGCAAAATTCAGGTTCTTCACAATCTGTTCAGAAGGAGAACAAAAGGACACTGCAACCACTATAGCCTTGCCCCAAGCACCTTCTATCCAACAGAAGCAGGTTGACAAGGTTGCAGAAAAGCGCAAAGATTCCTTCTACACACTGTCCTCTCATGTATCTCGACTTGTTGAACAACCTCAACCTCAACAGGTTGGTGATAGACTTCCACAAACTGAGCAACGCGACGTCTCTAGCAAGACAAGCAGCTCACCAAGATGCAGATTCAACAAACGATTTTCCTTCTCCCTCGAGAACTCAACGCAATGGATACCATTGCTTCCTAAGGATGGAGGATTGATCCATATGAATATCGGTGGCCACCCACCTTTTCCAACTGGCTCAAAACAACTTTCTGGCAATTTTGACAATTTACTATTTTTAGCAGGTTTTAACTTCCGAGGCCATTTTGAGGGCCTAAATGAATATTTTTCGGGATAGAGGTTCTCAATGATAGCCAAAGGCATCATTGATCCTCCAAAATGAATATCCTCGATGATACCTTTCCAACGAGCTATCATACGCCTAAAACGGAGATCGTATGCAAAAGTTACGACCCCGGGAAGTTGATGTACTAACTTACCCAAATGGGGCCCACATGAATTTTGGCACTTCATCTCCTAGGGTTAGGTTTTTGGATGTCTAGGACTTTTGGCATTCCTGTTTATTGTAAAAAGGCCTTCAAAGCCTCATTTTAATCATCATCTCGTGAATGCGAGTAGCCGTCACATCTCTTCTCAGAGATAAGCTGTCAATATTCTAGCAAGTCTTTCACTCTGTATTTTTACAGTCTTTGTACATTTCTTTGATTAATAGAAACCGTGTATTACTATATATCTGTGTTTATGGTTGCATCTCTGATACATTTCTGTTATATTATTGAATATCTGCAATATCTCTGTGCATTTCTTTATTATATCTCCACTCTCATTTTGTGTTGACAATAATCCAGATCATTGGTATCAGAGCAGGCTGCTCTTGATCGTTTTTTCAGTGCATGTCCCCAATGAGGTCCGAGTATGGAAAGTTGGGTCTCGAGCTTGTCTCTCTTTAATACAATCGCTCTCGCACACTCAAGAAACCCTCAATGGCAGAAGAAAATAAAAACGACGGAGCAGACGATCCTATCAATCTGTTGCTTGAGCAAGCTCTCACGCAACAGAGGGATGAAATGATGGAGAATTTTTCCCACATCCTTCAATGCCTGTCGATAACATCAGGTGCATCTTCTTCAAGAGGCCACTTTGGAGGCACCTCACCTTTCAAGGTACAAGTTAACTTTGATATTCCTGTATTTGAAGGACGGATAGATGCAGAAGCCCTAGAAAAATGGTTAACTCTGCTAGAAGGTCATTTCTCTGTTCACAATTTTTCCAACAAAGAAAATATCACCTTTGCACTCCTTAAAGCTCTCCCTCATGTCAAACATTGGTGGGAAACTTACTAAGATCAAAGTTCCACAGAGGAGTCTAGAATATATGGGGCCGATCCCACTTGGAATTTTTTGTGGATGCGGTAAAGGAACAGTATTACCCTGTTGGCAACTATGAGGACCAGTACATGAAATGGACTACAACAAGAGAGGGGCCAAGCAGTTCCAGAGTTCACCAATACCTTCCATACCTTGCGTACCAAGCTGGGTGTCAAAGACTCGGAGCGACATTTGGTTCTAAAATACTATGGGGCTCTACACAGATACATCTAGAATGAAATGGATTTTCTGGACATCTCATCACTCGGTGTTGCTTATCGATATGATATTAAAATTGAGTAGAAATTTAAGCACCAAAACAAACGGGAGTTCGGGTCTACAAATCCACAACAACCAAAGTATGACAAAGACATCCCTAACAAACAGTTTCCCGGAAACTAGTCCAAGACACAGGAAAAGAAGGGTCACGGGAAGACAAAGAAAGACACCGAAAAATGGTGCGAGTTCCACAAAATCCCCTGGCACAACACTGATGAATGTCACTCAAAATAGTCATTAGTGGCCAAGATCAAAGACAAAGAGCCGAACCTTGATTCGGAATCTTATTCTGAAAATAATGGTAAAGGACAGATCATTGACGCGGACCCCACTGTTATTGTCGCTACCGCAACAATTCAACCAGAAGAACCAACAGATCCTTAAGAGGAGGAGCGCCATTTTCATTCACAGATGTGGGTGAAGGGGACCCCGCTGCATTTTATTGTTGATAGCGGAAGCCAAAAGAACCTCATCTCAACAGAGGTCGTCAAACAATTGGGATTGTCGACAACACCAAACCCGCAAACATACAACATTAGGTGGCTTCGCCAAAGACGAGATCTTTGTGTCAGCCAACAGTGTCGGTTATCATACGGCATCCAACCCTTCAAGGATGAGGTATTATGTGATGTTGCCCCACTAGATGTCTGTGATGTGCTCTTGGGCCAACCATATATGTGGAGACGCCATGTTGTTTATGAGTCTTGACCCCGTAGTGTCATTGTTACTTTGGGGGGTCATCTCTACAGAATACCAGAGGTAGTTCCAACTACTGTTCCACCTAAAAAGTGTCGCAAGGTAGTATCTCATACTGCAAAATTCAGGTTCTTCACAATCTATTCAGAAGGAGAACAAAAGGACACTATAATCACTAGAGCCTTGCCCCAAGCACCTTCTATCCAACAAAAGCAGGTCGACAAGGTTGCAACAAAGCACAAAGATTCCTTCTGCACACCGTCCTCTCATGTATCTCGACTTGTTGAATAGCCTCAACCTCAACAGGTTCGTGATAGACTTCCACAAACTAAGCAGCACAATGTCTCCAACAAGACAAGCAGCTCACTAAGATGCAAATTCAACAAACGCTTTTCCTTCTCCCCCGAGAACTCAACGCAATGGAGACCATTGCTTCCTAAGGAGGGAGGATTGATCCAGGTGGATATCGGTGGCCACCCACCTTTTCCAACTGGCTCAAAACAACTTTCTGGCAATTTTGGCAATTTACTATTTTTAGCA
>ML786389.1:236377-248201 GCA_009831015.1 Picea engelmannii | reverse complement strand
AACAGTGGTCAAGTGGATTAGTGTAAGATCCAAGCAGTTATCTGAAATGAAAGAGATCTAATGCATACATAAGAAGGTTATAATGATCAAATGTGACACATACCATGATACCTCAGACCAATTACCTCATGGAGCAAGAGCCTCCTCTGATGCAAAACCAGGCCGGTAGTGATGGAGGTTGGTACTGCTGACAGGACAAGTCTGGCTGAGAAGAAGAAAAGATGGGCCCTCAAGGGCCATGCTCAAGTCAATCTGCTCTCGTACTCCATGTCTAGGACCATGTGGGCCTCGAGACATGATCTCCTAGTTATCCCTAGATATCGGGGATAACAGACCACACTATGACAAGAGAGGGGCCAAGCAGTTCCAGAATTCACCAATACCTTCCATACCTTGCGCACCAAGCTGGGTATCAAGGACTCCGAGCGACATTTAGTTCTAAAATACCGTGGGGCTCTACACAGATACATCCAAACTGAAATGGATTTTCTGGACATCTCATCACTCGGTGCTGCTTATCAATATGCTGTTAAAATTGAGCAGAAATTTACTCACCAGAACAAACGGGAGTTTGGGTCTACAAATCCACCACAACCAAAGTATGACAAAGACGACCCTAACAAACAGTTTCCCGAAAACTAGTCCAAGACACAGGAAAAGAAGGGTCACAGGAAGACAAAGAATGACACCGAAAAATGGTGCGAGTTCCACAAAAGCCCCTGTCACAACACTGATGAATGTCACTCAAAACAGTCATTAGTGGTTGAGATCAAAGACAAAGAGCCGAACCCTGATTCTGAATCTGATTCTGAAAATAATTGTAAAGGATAGATCATTGACGCGGAGCCCACTGCTATTGTCGCTACTGCAACAATTCAACCAGAAGAATCAACAGATCCTGAAGAGGGGGAGCACCTTTTTCATTCACAGATGTGGGTGAAGGGGACCCCACTGCATTTTATTCTTGATAGCGGAAGCCAAAAGAACCTCATCTCAGCAGAGGTCGTCAAACAATTGAGATTGTCGACAACACCACACCCACATCCATACAACATTGGGTGGCTTTGCCAAGGACGAGATCTCCGTGTCAGCCAACAGTGTCGATTATCATACAACATCCAACCCTTCAAGGATGAGGTATTATGTGATGTTGCCCCACTGGATGTCTGTGATGTGCTCTTGGGCCAACCATATATGTGATGTGCTCTTGGGCCAACCACTACAACCTTGCTCCAAGCACCTTCTATCCAACAGAAGCAAGTCGACAAGGTTACAGCAAAGCACAAATATTCCTTCTACACACCGTCCTCTCATGTATCTCGACTTGTTGAACAACCTCAACCTCAACAGGTTTGTGATAGACTTCCATAAACTGAGCAACGCGACGTCTCCAGCAAGACAAGCAGCTCACCAAGATGTAGATTCAACAAATGCTTTTCCTTCTCCCCCGAGAACTCAACCCAATGGAGACCATTGATTCCTAAGGAGGGAGGATTGATCCAGGTGAATATCAGTGGCCACCCACCTTTTCCAACTGACTCAAAACAACTTTCTGGCAATTTTGGCAATTTACTATTTTTAGCAGGTTTTAACTTCCAGGGCCATTTTGAGGGCCTAAATGAAGGTTTTTCAGGATATAGGTTCTCAATGATATCCAAAGTCATCATTTATCCCCCAAAAAGAATCTCCTCGATGATACCTTTCCAATGAGCTATCATATGCCTAAAACGGAAATCGTATGCAAACGTTATGACCCCGGGAAGTTGATGTACTAACTTACCCAAACGGGGTCCACATGACTTTTGGCACTTCATCTCCTAGGGTTAGGTTTTTGGATGTATAGGACTTTTGGCATTCCCGTTTATTGTAAAAATCCCTTCAGAGCCTCATTGCAATCATCATCTTGCGAATACGAGTAGCCGTCACATCTCTTCTCAGAGATAAGCTGCCACCATTCTAGCAAGTCTTTCACTCTGTATTTTTATAGTCTCTGTACATTTCTTTGATTAATAGAAATCGTGTATTACTGTATATTTGTGTTTATGGTTTCATCTCTAATACATTTCTGTTTTATTATTGAATATCTGCAATATCTCTGTGCATTTCTTTATTATATCTCTGCTCTCATTTCGTGTCGAAAATAATCTGGATCAATGGTATCAGACCAGGCTGCTCTTGATCATTTTTTCAGTGCATGTCCCCGACGAGGTCCGAGTATAGAAAGTTGGGTCTCAATCTTGTCTCTCTTGAAGACAATCGCGCTCGTACACCCAAAAAAATCTCAATGGCGGAAGAAAATAAAAATGTCGGAGCAGACGATCCTATCAATATGTTGCTTAAGCAAGCTCTCACTCGACAGAGGGACGAAATGATGGAGAATTTTTCCCACATCCTTCAACGCCTGTTGATAGCATCAAGCACATCTTCTTCAAGCGACCACTTTGGAGGCACCTTGCCTTTCAAGGTACAAGTTAACTTTGATATTCCTGTATTTGAAGGATAGATAGATGCAGAAGCCCTAGAAAAATGGTTAACTCTGCTAGAAGGTTATTTCTCTGTTCACAATTTTTCCGACAAATAAAAGATCACCTTCACACTCCTTAAAGCTCTCCCTCATGTCAAACATTGGTGGAAAACTTACTGGGAGCAAAGTTCCACAGAGGAGTCTGGAATATATTGGGCCGATCCCACTTGGGATTTTTTGTGGATGCGGTAAAGGAACAGTATTACTCTGTTGGCAACTGTGAGGACCAGTACATGAGATGGACCACACTGCGACAAGAGAGGGGCCAAGAAGTTCTGGAGTTCACCAATACCTTCCATACCTTGCGCACCAAGCTGGGTATCAAAGACTCTGAGTGACATTTGGTTCTAAAATACCCTGAGGCTCTACACAGATACATCCAGACTGAAATGGATTTTCTGGACATCTCATCACTCGGTGCTGCTTATCGATATGCTGTTAAAATTGAACAGAAATTTAAGCACCAGAACAAACGAGAGTTTGGGTCTACAAATCCACAACAACCAAAGTATGACAAAGACATCCCTAACAAACAGTATCCCGAAAACCAGTCCAAGACACAGGAAAAGAAGGATCACAGGAAGACAAAGAAGGACACCGGAAAATGGTGTGAGTTCCACAAAAGCCCCTAGCACAACACCGATGGATGTCGCTTAAAATAGTCATTAGTGGCCAAGATCAAAGACAAAGAGTCGAACCCTAATTCAAAATCTGATTCTGAAAATAATGGTAAAGGACAGATCATTGACGCGGACCCCACTACTATTGTCGTTACCGCAACAATTCAACCATAAGAACCAACAGATCTTGAAGAGGGGAAGCACCTTTTTCATTCACAGATGTGGGTGAAGGGGACCCCACTGCATTTTATTGTTGATAGCGGAAGCCAGAAGAAGCTCATCTCAGCAGAGGTTGTCAAACAATTGGGATTGTCGACAACACCACACCCACAACCATACAACATTGGGTGGCTTCGCCAAGGATGAGATCTCCGTGTCAGCCAATAGTGTCGATTATCATACGGCATCCAACGCTTCAAGGATGAGGTATTATGTGATGTTGCCCCACTAGATGTCTGTGATGTGCTCTTGGGCCAACCATATATGTGGAGATGCCATGTTGTTTATGAGTCTTGACCCCGTAGTGTCATTGTTACTTTGGGGGGTCATCTCTAGAGAATACCAGAGGTAGTTTCGACTACTATCCCACATAAAAAGTGTCGCAAGGTAGTATCTCATACTGCAAAATTCAGCATCTTCACAATCTGTTCACAAAGAGAATAAAAGGACACTGCAACCACTACAACCTTGCCCCAAGCACCTTCTATCCAACAGAAGCAGGTCGACAAGGTTGCAGCAAAGCACAAATATTCCTTCTGCACACCGTCCTCTCATGTATCTCAAGTTGTTGAACAGTCTCAACATCAACAGGTTCATGATAGACTTCCACAAACTAAGCAGCGCGACGTCTCCAACAAGACAAGCAGCTCACCAAGATGCAGATTCAACAAACACTTTTACTTCTCCCCCGAGAAATCAACGCAATGGAAACCATTACTTCCTAAGGAGGGAGGATTGATCTAGGTGGATATCGGTGGCCACCCACCTTTTCCAACTGGCTCAAAACAATTTTCTAGCAATTTTGGTAATTTACTATTTTTAGCAGGTTTTAACTTCCCGGGCCATTTTGAGGGCCTAAATGAAGTTTTTTTGGGATTGAGGTTCTCAATGATAACTGAAGGCATCATTTAGCCCCCAAAATGAATCTCCTCGACGATACCTTTCCAACGAGCTATCATACGCCTAAAATGGAGATCGTATGCAAAAGTTACGACCCCGGGAAGTTGATGTACTAACTTACCCAAACGGGGCCCACATGACTTTTGGCGCTTCATCTCCTCGGCTTAGTTTTTTGGATGTCTAAGACTTTTGATATTCCTGTTTATTGTAAAAAGGCCTTCAGAGCCTCATTGCAATCATCATCTTGCGAATGCGAGTAGCCGTCACATCTCTTCTCAGAGATAAGCTACCACCATTCTAGTGAGTCTTTCACTCTGTATTTTTACAGTCTTTGTACATTTCTTTGATTAATAGAAATCGTGTATTACTGTATATCTGTGTTTATCGTTGCATCTCTGATACATTTATGTTTTATTATTGAATATCTACAATATCTCTGTGCATTTCTTTATTATATCTCCGCTCTCATTTCGTGCCGAAAATAATCTGGATCAGTGGTATCAAGCAGGCTGCCCTTGATCATTTTTTCAGCGCATGTCCCCAACGAGGTCCGAGTATAACAAGTTGGGTCTTGAGCTTATCTCTCATGAAGAAAATCACTCTCGCACACCCAAGAAACCCTCAATGGTGGAAGAAAAGAAAAACGACGGAGCAGACGATCCTATCAATCTGTTGCTTGAGAAAGCTCTCACACGACAAAGGGAAGAAATGATGGAGAATTTTTCCCACATCCTTCAATGCCTGCTGATAGCATCAGGCGCATCTTCTTCAAGCGACCACTTTGGAGGCACCTCACCTTTCAAGGTACAAGTTAACTTTGATATTCCTGTATTTGAAGGACGGATAGATGCAGAAGCCCTAGAAAAATGGTTAACTCTGCTAGAAGGTTATTTCTCTGTTCACAATTTTTTCGACAAAGAAAAGATCACCTTCGCATTCCTTAAAGCTCTCCCTCATGTCAAACGTTGGTGGGAAACTTACTAGGAGCAAAGTTCCACAGAGGAGTCTGGAATATATGGGGCCGATCCCAGTTGGGATTTTTTGTGGATGCGTTAAAGGAACAGTATTACCCTGTTGGCAACTATGAGGACCAGTACATGAGATGGACCACACTGCGGCAAGAGAGGGGCCAAGTAGTTCCGGAGTTCACCAATACCTTCCATACCTTGTGCACCAAGCTAGATATCAAAGACTCCGAGCGACATTTGGTTCTAAAATACCGTGGGGCTCTACACAGATACATCAAAACTAAAATGGATTTTCTGGACATCTCATCACTCGGTGCTGCTTATCGATATGTTGTTAAAATTGAGCAGAAATTTAAGCACCAGAACAAATGGGAATTCGGGTCTACAAATCCACAACAACCAAAGTATGACAAAGACGGCCCTAACAAACAGTTTCCTGAAAACCAGTCCAAGACACAGGAAAAGAAGGGTCACGGGAAGACAAAGGACACCGGAAAATGGTGCGAGTTCCACAAAATCCCATGGCACAACACCGATGAATGTCGCTCAAAAAAGTCATTAGTAGCCGAGATCAAAGACAAAGAGCCGAACCCTGATTCATAATCTGATTTTGAAAATAATGGTAAAGGACAGATCATTGACGTAGACCCCACTGCTATTGTCGCTACCACAACAATTCAACCAGAAGAACCAACAGATCCTGAAGAGGGGGAGCGCCTTTTTCACTCACAGATGTGGGTGAAGGGGACCCCGCTGCATTTTATTGTTAATAGCGGAAGCCAAAAGAACCTCATCTCAACAGAGGTCGCCAAACAGTTGGGATTGTCAACAACACCACACCCGCAACCATATAACATTGGGTGGCTTCGCTAAGGACGAGATCTCCATGTCAGCCAATAGTGTCGATTATCATACAACATCCAACCCTTCAAGGATGAGGTATTATGTGATGTTGCCACATTGGATGTCTGTGATGTGCTCTTGGGCCAACCATATATGTGGAGACGCCATGTTGTTTATGAGTCTCGACCCTGTAGTGTCATTGTTACTTTGGGGGGTCATATCTACAGAATACCAGAGGTAGTTCCAACTACTGTTCCACCTAAAAAGTGTCGCAAGGTAGTATCTCATACTGCAAAATTCATCTCCTTCACAATCTGTTCAGAAGGAGAACAAAAGGACAATGCAACCACTACAGCCTTTCCCCAAGCACCTTCTATCCAACAGAAGCAGGTCGACAAGGTTGTAGCAAAGCACAAAGATTCCTTCTGCACATCGTCCTCTCATGTATCTCGACTTGTTGAACAGCCTCAACCTCAACAGGTTCGTGATAGACTTCCACAAACTGAGTAGCGTGACGTCTCTAGTAAGACAAGCAGCTCACCAAGATGCAGATTCAACAAACGTTTTTCCTTCTCCCCCGAGAACTCAACGCAATGGAGACCGTTGCTTCCTAAGGAGGGAGGATTGATCTAGGTGGATATCGGTAGCCACCCACCTTTTCCAACTGGCTCAAAACAACTTTTTGGCAATTTTGGCAATTTACTATTTTTAGCAAGTTTTAACTTCCGGTGCCATTTTGAGGGCCTAAATGAAGGTTTTTAGGGATCGAGGTTCTCAATGATATTCGAAGGCATCATTGAGCCCCCAAAATGAATCTCCTCGATGATACCTTTCCAACGAGCTATCATACGCCTAAAACGGAGATCGTATGCAAAAGTTACGACCCCGAGAAGTTGATGTACTAACTTACCCAAACGGGGCCCACATGACTTTTGGCGCTTCATCTCCTAGGGTTAGGTTTTTGGATGTCTAGGAATTTTGGAATTCCCGTTTATTGTAAAAAGGCCTTCAGAGCCTCATTGTAATCATCATCTTGCGAATGCGAGTAGCCGTCACATCTCTTCTCAGAGATAAGCTACCACCATTCTAGCGAGTCTTTCACTCTGTATTTTTGCAGTCTCTATACATTTCTTTGATTAATAGAAATCATGTATTACTGTATATCTGTGTTTATGGTTGCATCTCTAATACATTTCTGTTATATTATTGAATATCTACAATATCTCTATGCATTTCTTTATTATATCTCCGCTCTCATTTCGCGCCGAAAATAATCCAGATCATGCACCAATGTCCTTACACATGTTCTTCCACTCTTCCCAAGGAAGACCCTAGATATGTTCTTCTTAACTTGAAGGAGTTTATCAACAATCACCTCTTTAGAAGGCTTGGAAAAAATTGAGGGCTCTATCACCTTGGACAATTCCACCTCTAATTCTACTCAAAATATCCATAAGTAACCTAGTTCATCTCTCTCTTTTCTTCATCATCAAAGACATAGGTGAGAATAATGTAATGTCCCAATTTTTTTTTTGTAAGCTAGTAGTTGTATTACCATTTAGAATAAAAATTTACATATAAGGTTTGAGAGACTGGTGTTGAGGTTTCCATGAAAGGAAACCAACCCCACCACCAGAGATAAATGTTCCATAGTATTCTGCTAATTCTACTGCTGCCTAACAGTCTGGTATGATGCATATTCAAAATATCTAAGCTAATCCTATTTCTTAAACAAGAAAGATAGTGTTGTGGCTTGATAGGCCAGATAGGGGCTATGAGAAACAAAAAATAACAAACCATGAGAATTACTTTCTCGTGTAGCTATGTGGGAAAGCATGCTCTGACTCGTTCGACCATTTCGGATCCATCGTTTCCTGAAGCATCTCCTCTGTGGTGCAACGTTGAGAAGGGTCTTGTGTTGCAGAATCCAAAAGCCAGTCTAGGCACTTTTCCATCAACTCCTAGTGGAATTTCATTTCTGCATTGTCCTTGCGCAGAGCTTGGATAGTTTCTCTCTGAACATCAATGAAGCCAGGATGAGGTGGAGGGGTGGGGGAAGAACTGGAAGGAGCATCTGGATTGGGGGGAAGCGAACCAGTGACAGAGGTCAAGGGTGGAGTGTCAGACAATTTAAGATCTGTGTCTTTGCTAGTGGAATGAGGGGGTTGATGGGCCATGTTGTTGTGGCGGGGACAGGTGCAGTATGGATGCAGAATGGAAGGACAGTGACCACTTTGTGAGTAATGCATGCCTGCTTGGATTAAACATCCTCGAATTCTAGGCATGAAATGAGCGCAGCGGGTCTCACCGAGGAAGAGAGGAAATGAAAAAGGTGTGTGAGGAAGGAGTTCAAAACTCAGAGCAAAGGAGGAGAACAAGCTTGGGAAGAAGAACAAGCATTGGGAGAGGAGCTCGCGGGGCCGAGAAGAAATTAAAATGATGCATCTGCAGAGGAGGCGTGACAAGGTTAACTTTCAAGGGAGGTTGAGGAGCCATCAAATCCACACGAATTTTGTACAAGAGGGAGGACGATTTCAGGTGCAGTAGCAAGTGTTGTTGCAGGTGGGTTGAATGCTTGTCGTTGGGTCGCCACCCTTGGAGAGAGGGGGTGGGTGACGTGCAAGCTATCAAGGTGGATGTGGCTGCTAGATGTCACCCCATACGGGGTGTAATGTCCCAATTTTGATCCCTTGGTTAATTTGTAATTAATTATGTTTAACGTTAGTTTTATTTCGGCATGGGTGTTTTATTACCATTCCATGGTGATCTAGACATATTGAACATTGTATATAATTGACTTTTTTAGTTAATAAAGACACCAAATAGTTGACTGAGCATGAATCCCTATAGGTGATATGATACAACGAGTGGGGAAAAGATAGAGGGGGCCTAAAGGGGGATCTATATGTCAAAAATACCAAGCCACCTTGCTAATTTATTTTTGTGATTAACCATATATTTTTCCCTTTGATTTATCCAAAACCAATCATTGAATGTATGTAAGGGGGTTGGTAGAAGAAGCCACCTCCCTACTTATGAGAGCATGGGAAAAATACCCTTATGGTGGAAATGATAGCATTGAATGTAGGTAAGAGGTGGGCGAGAGAGTCATCTCACAAGTCCTAAAGGTACGGGTTGAGTACAATCAATTTAGGGAACCGAGAGAGTCAATCATGCATGGGAAAAAGGGAGAGGAAATTCAAGTAAAAGGGAGCATTGAGTTTGAAAAAAGAGTGAGCGAGAAAAAAAAGAGTGGATGTAGAGAAAGAGAGTCAGCCATAGTCCCTGAGTAATAACAACCATAGAAGCAAGTGTTTATCACCTTGAGAAGAGCAGGAAACTGGGATAAATTGTTGGAGTTACAACACTGTAGCTGGGACCGTGTTGGGCGCACACTAAAGAGAACTGGAGGGGGATACTTCTAAGGGATTATGGAGAAAAGAAGGGAGTTATCTCCTTGTGTTGTGTGGGGTAGGCATTGTGGGTGCCCAAGAGTTATTTCTATTCCTAAGAACTCGACACTGAGAAAATTTACTAGTAAATCCTTGCTCTGAGTTAGAGAGACTGCTTAGTAATATTTGAGATTGTCAATTTCGCCCTTGTGGTATCTTAGCTTAGCTAGGAAGTGGCCTATTCTAAAGAGATTTACGTGCAACAAAGCCTATAGTTGGGTGGAAAATTGCTCACCCTCATTCACTTGTTTGGTCTACAATTCATGAACAAATAACTTCCTCTACTATACTCTTGCTAAAGAAGTGAATGAATATATTTTTGAGTTTCATGTGTGCAATAACAATAATAATTCATTTGTTGAATATTTTCCTTTGAAGATGTGTTATAGAAATAGTAGAAGTGACTTCTAAAAATGATATTTCTTGAATGTGTGAGGATGAAGATTATGTGTGATGTTCCTTCCTTTTACTGAATTTAAGAAGTAATTGAAACATTTCTGGTGGTCTTCAAATGATAATGCTGCAGTTTAAGATTATGGGTCGTGGTCATTATAATTGGAAAATAAAATTTATATGAGCCCTGCCTTGTGTTTTGGCATGAAAATTCCGCTTAATCGATATCGCCCTTGCATATGATTTTGTTTTTGGTGCTGGGATTATTGGGTGTAAAGTATCACTAGCGGAGCATTGTGGCTGTAGAATTCCATAAATAATAACAATTACACAGTTATAGCTTGGAACACTTGAAACAGCTTTAGGTTAACGATTCTACGAAATGAAGATTTTTTGGGGAGATATTTACTTGAAATTCGGTGAAAAATTGTTGGATTTATAGCTTGGAACACTTGAAACAGCTTTAGGTTAACGATTCCATGAAATGAAGATTTTTTGGGGAGATATTTACTTGAAATTCGGTGAAAAATTATTGGATTTTTAGATTTAAGTGATTATTTTTGTAGAATCCTAGTGTCCTAAGAGTTTTTCAGCATGCTGAATTCATTTCTGCATTCAAAAATGGATTTTGAATAACAAAAAATAGTGATTTGTGTAAATTTATATACAGTATTCCAAAAAAAAAACCATTTCTTAGAACTAACCAACCCCTTGAAACTATTTCAATTCATATACCTATAGCCTATAGCTAAAACCATTTCGTAAAACAACTAACCAACATCCTTGAAACCATTTCAATTCATGTACCTATAGCCTATCGCCCATAAGATCATGAAGTAGTTTTAATGAATTCAAAACTTTGGGCTATAGAAATTGCGTTTGAAACCCATTGTAAATCTCCCACAGAAGGTCTATATGGAAATCAGATTGCCCAAAAACTTCCTGAGATTTTCCGAAAGGAACATTGCTTAAATCTTGTTGTATAATTCATTGAATATTTGAACTGAGAACGAAATGAGCCAAACATCCCTCCTATCGACGCCTTGTTTTACCTTACTTATTGGCTCTGGAGGAATCTTGAGGTCATGATACATCACTCTTGAATTCATGATACCTTACTTATTTTTCCTTGCCTTTTAAGTTCAATGAAACGGTCTGTGTTATTGAGACTGAAATCTAATCACCTTTGAATCAGCGACTAAGTTCATCTCTGGGATCGACGCCATGAAATGTTTTTGGCACCAGCACCCAAATCCATTTCTAGGATCAGCGGTTGAGTTTTCCCTTGTCTCAGCACCTTAGAATGTTTTTACATCGGTGCCCAAAAAATTTGGTGGTCATCAGTGATTGAAATTCCCTTGGCATTGGTGCCCCTCACGTACTGTGGCCATGGAGGATGACAATGGCCTTTGATATCGTCGTTCCTGAACTTTCTTGGCCATCAGTAATGGGTACAACTTTTGTGATCGACACTAGGTTGAACAACTTAAAGGACTAAGATAATAATAACTTTAACTCATCTTCATATTTTTTTTATGTAGAATTTTCTGTTATAAATTTTTAAATTTTTACTAGAAGACTAGCAATCTGATTGATTTCTCTTTTCCATTAATACCTCTAAAATCTTTTGTAGAGCAGTGACACAATATTTTGCACATGCACATAAGCACCTCAGCGTAGACGAGTGGAAAATGATCAAGAACTTTAAAAGGCCATAATAACTTCTCGTCCAGAGCTCAAAACTGGGCAAGAAAATACTAGTGGGAAAGCTCTCGAAGAGCATAATCAATCTATGAGAGCAGTAGATTTCTCAAGTTTGAGGTTCCACTATAAATCACTGAATAAGTAATCAGAATGTTCACTTTTATATCATATTGATATTGTAGCTTTGGTTCAAACAGTGGA
>ML786389.1:209267-230125 GCA_009831015.1 Picea engelmannii | reverse complement strand
TGTTATTGATGTAAATTGATTAATGATGTCATTAATGTCATATTATGGAATTACAATACACACACCATTTCCAATATTGATTTATATATAGGTTTACAAGTATATTAAAAAATGAGTGCACGTGAAAAAGTAAAAAGTGAAATAGTGGTTTCAACATTGGGGTATTTTCCCATGGTATTGGAAATTAATAATTTAATTAAGGGACATGTCCCTTCATGAAGGGTTATGGAAATGTACAAAAAAAGAAAGCATTGAGAGAAAGTGTGTGTGTGTGTGAAAAATGGATTAGTAAAGATTGAATTGTGAAATCAGTTTCAGGTCATCTTCGCAATTCCATGATAACTTTTTTTTCTATGACGTTTCAGACCTTGAAATTTGGAAGAGACAAAGGAGATATCTTGGTGTACATGTGTTACACATTTTATATGTTGGTTCACTATACTTTAGGAGATATGCCATGTAGAAATTAAGTTTCATGAATGATCCTGAAATCAGTTTCAAATAGGTCAGTTTGGGACTTTCGCTATAACTTATTTTATGGGATGTTTCAAACCTTGAAACTTTGTAAAGACATAGAAATGATCTTGGTGTACATGTGAAACAAATTTCAGATGTCATTTCTCTATACTTTCATAGGTATTCTCTATGGAAGTTAGGATTCCTGAAATCAGTTTCAAACAAGTCAGTTTGGCACGTTCACTATAACTTATTTTCTGAGATATTTTAGACCTTGAAATAATGCAGATACAGTCGAGAGATCTTGGTGTACATGTGGTATACATTTCAGATTTTTATTCGTTGTACTTTATGATATATGCTTGGTGGAAGTTAAGGTTTCTGAATGGTCCCAAGATCCGTTTCAAACATGTCAGCTTGATATTTTCAATATAACTTTTTTTCTGGGACTCTTTAGACTATGAATATTTTAGAGAACATAGGAGACATACATAAGTACCTCACGTAACCATTTCATAATCAGATTTGAAAATTTGGATATGTGGAATTTTGTACAAGTTTGTTCTTGGGAAGAGGCCCAAAAGAACAAGCCTTGGGAAAGTTGTCATTTGGAAATTCAAATTTTGGTCATACTAGGTAAAGGCATAAGTAGTGTATACCTAGTGAAGGAAGAAGAAACAAACAGACCCAGTGAAGTAAGAAGTAGCAAGCATACTCGGTGAAGCTCACATAAAGAGATTGATGTTTCTTACAAAGTTAGTGCTTATTGGTGGGGATTGGTGTCTACAAAGATCTGTAAGATATTGGTGTCTCTTGCTAAGTTGGTACTTAGTGGTGGGTATTGGTGTCTCTAGTAGATTGGTGTCTACAAAGATATGAAAGAGATTGGTGTCTCTAGTAGATTGGTGTCTACAAAGATATGAAAGAGATTGGTGTCTCTTGCTAAGTTGGTGCTTAGAAGTGGGGATTGGTGTCTCCAGTTGATTGGTCTCTACGAAGATCTGTAAGAGTAGGTTGGTGCCTACTAGGATTTGTATTAGTGGGGATTGGTGTCTCTAGTAGGTTGGTGCATACAAATATTTGTAGCAGTAGGTTGGTGCCTACAAATAATTATAAAGAAAATTTCTATGGTTTTCTCCCAAACGAGTTTCCATGTAAATCTTGTGTTCCATGTTGTGCAGTTAATATGGGATTGTTTTCTTATGGTTGATGAATGTTTGAAAAAGAAAAAAATTGTCTTATATTGATTCATCCCCACCTCTCAGTATAAGTGTGTGCTCAATAGAGGAACACCTTAGGATGGCATTACAATTGTTGAGAGAGCATCGATTCTACACCAAATTTAGCAAATGTGATTTCTATCAGAAACAAATATATTACATGGGGAATATCATTTTAGAACAAGGAATTGTTGTTGATCTAGAAAAATTCAAAGACATCATGAATTGGCCCACTCCGAAAAATGTGACGGTTGTGAGATCCTTTA
The DNA here is from genome assembly GCA_009831015.1 of Picea engelmannii. Taxonomy (NCBI): domain Eukaryota; kingdom Viridiplantae; phylum Streptophyta; class Pinopsida; order Pinales; family Pinaceae; genus Picea; species Picea engelmannii. The sequence goes on along the minus strand of ML786389.1, from coordinate 228,183 downwards.
TGGGGCTTGTGGGATATTATCATAAATTCATAAAGGGTTTCTCCAAGATTGGCCATCAAATAACTTCATTACAAAAGAAAGGAATCAAATTTGAGTGGTCTTCGAAATGCAAATAATTTTTTTAGCAATTGAAACACTTTCTTACCAATGCACCAATTTCGAATATTGCAAAACCAAACAGAGATTTTCTAGTGTGCACATATGTCTGTAAAGGACTTAATGGAGTTCTTATGCAAGATGGCCATCTGGTGAGTTATGAGTCTAGGAAGCTAAAAGAACATGAAAATAATTATGTCATTCATGACCTAAAACTTGCAGCTATAATTCATGCACTAAATATGTGGCATCATTACCTGATTGGCCGAAAATTTATGTTGATGATAGATCATAGTGGGTTGAAGCACCTATTTGATTAACTCCACTCAAACACCAAACATGCTAGATGGTTATCCCTTATCAATGCATATTATTTTGAGATAATACATATAAAAGGAAAACAAGGTGGAAAATGCACTCAATAGAAGCATGCAAGTGATTTACATGGTGGCAATCAGTTCATGTGAATTTGATTTGAAGACTAAAATAAAATAAGTCTTACACACTAATGAGCACGTTATTACACTGAGAGATTGTCTACAATGAGAACCATCATATCAGAAAATGTGATTGTTTCCAAATGAATGAAGACAAGTTGTTGATTTATAAGGATATATTGTACATACCTAATTCAATAGAGTTAAAGAGACTCATTATGGATGAAATCCAAAAGAAACCAAACTCATGACACCCATGCTATCAAAAGATGATTACTACAACATGAAAGTAATATTATTGGACTAGAATGAAGAAGGAAATTGTAGACTACATTGCCAAATGCATTGAGTGCCAACAAGTCAAAGATGAACAAAAACACCTAACAAACTTATTACAACCCTTACCAATTACCGAGTGGAGATCATGTGCATATCAAGGTTAAACCAAAAAATAATTTCCTGAGGCTTGGAAATTGTGCTAAGTTTTCACCCCCATATTGTGGACCCTTTGAAATCTTAGAAAGAATGGGACCAGTAGCATTACCCCCTAATGTTAAAACACCTAATGTTTTTCATGTCTCGCTACTTAAAAAGTATGTACATGATTCTAACCATGTTATTGATGGGGTTGTGATCCATATGGAACTAGAGGGATATTTTCAACCAGAACCCCTTTGTATCTTAGACATGAGGGTAACATTGCTCCAAAACCAATCCATAGCCCATGTAAAGGTGAAATGGAAATTCTTTGAGCCAAGTGAAGCTACATGGGAAATGGAGGATGCCATGAAAAAGTCATATCCATTTTTATTTTCATTTTAAAGCATTGTTGTAGAGAACAAAACATTGAGGACGGTTTTATTCCAAGGGGGGGGGGGAGATGTAACGTTCCAATTTTGATCCCCTGATTAATTTGTAATTAATTTTGTTTAACGTTGGTTTTATTTCGACATGGATATTTTATTACCATGCATGGTGATATGGACATATTGAACATTGTGTATATTTGATTTTTTCAGTTAATAAAGAAATTAAATAGCTAACTAAGCATGAGTTCCTATAGGGGCTATGATACTACGAGTAGGGAAAAACGAGGGGGGCTAAATGGAGCTCTACATGTCAAAAATCCCAAGACACATTGCGAATTTATTTTTGTGTTTAACGATATATTTTCCCCTTTGACTTATCCAAAACCAATCATTGAATGCATGTAAGGGGGTTGGTGGAAGAAGTCATTTCCCTAGTTATGAGAGCATGTGAAAAACACCCTTATGATGGGAATGATAGCTATAAATGCATGTACAAGGTGGGTGAGAGAGTCAACTGACCAAGTCTTCAAGGTATGGGCTAAGTACAATCAATTTGGGCAATTGTAAGAGTCAAACACACATGGGAAAAAGGGAAAGGAAATTTGAGTAGAAGAGAGAACTGAGTTTGGGGAAAGAGGGATAGAGAAAAAAGGAGATTGGATGCATAGAAAGAGAGCCAACCATAGAATGCGAGGAATACCATCCATGGAAGAAAGTGTTTAGCACCTTGAGAAGAGAAGGAAACTGAGATGAATTGTTGGAGTTACAAAACTACAATTGGGACCTTGTTGGGCACAGACTGCAGAGCATTGGAGAGGGAGACTTCTGAGGGACTATGGAGCAGAGAAGGGATTTATTTCCTTGTTCTATGTGGGGTGGGCATTAGGGGTTCCCAACAACTATTTTTCGTTCCTAACAAATCAACTGTGAGAAAAATTACTAGTAAATCCTTGCTTTGAGTTAGAAAGACTGCCCAGGAATCCCTGAGATTTCCAATTTCACACTTGTGGTATCATAACTTAGCTAGGGGGTGACATTTTGTAGAGATATTTATGTGCAACATCACTCACCCTCAGTCAATTGTTTGGTCTACAATTCATGCACAGATAAGTTCCTCTACTATGCTCTGTAAAATTTTGTTTGAATGCCTAGCTTATAAAACCTGACGACTTTGTAAACAAAAAAATCTTGCTAAAAAGAGAATGAGTGTCTTTCTCACTTTTCTATGTGCAATAATAATTTATTTACTGATTATTTCCTTTGAATATGTGCTACAACAAGATTAGAAGTGAATGTTGAGAATGATATTTCTTGAAACCAATTCATGTGCCCGTAGCTTGTYGCCCTATCAGAGCATGATCYCGTGCTTGTGAATTATGGACTTTGGGCTATAGAAATTGYGCTTGAAACCCATTGTAAATATCCCACAAGAAGTCTATATGGAAATCATATTGTCCATAAACACGTCATGAGATTTTCTTGAAGGAGCATTGCTTGAATTTTGTTGSATAATTCATTGAATCTTTGGACTAAGAATGAAATAAACCAAAATTCCCTCCTATTGACACCCTATAGTACCTCACTTATTTAAGTGTCGAAGAATGTGCCACGAGTCCACTAGAATAAAATCCAGAAGGAGGCTTTGGATTCTATTGAAGATAGAGCACAATCTCACATCCATGGGGAGGGTGTTGAGACGATGGTATCTAATGGTATTTTTTGAATCCCCTAGAACAACGAGAGTATGTATACCTTGATCTCTAACAATGACAAGGCCACGAAGTAAGGCATAAGTCTCAATTTGATTATTCAAGGCAAGGTCAAGACTCCGGGGAAGGTCAATTCCATTTGTTCTTTAGAATTGTTACACAAGGCCTCTAACAATGGCAATAACAAGGCCACGAAGTAAGGCATAAGCCTCAACTTGATTATTCTAGACAAGATCAAGACTCTAGGAGAAGTTCAGCTACCACCCTGACCGATGCTTAGAAAATTTCGAAATTTTCTCATAGACACTCAAAAAAATCTTTTCCATTGGTACTCGATTCCTCTTTTCCATGATGCCTCGAGAAACTTACAACAATTGTACCAAATAGGCATGCTGACATAGACTAGTAGAAAATGCTCAAGAACTTTAAAAGGCCATAACTCTTAGCTCCGAGTTCATAATTGGATGATAAAAGGCCATAACTCTTAGCTCCGAGTTCATAATTGGGTGATAAAATAGCCGTGGAAAAGCTCCTGAAGAGAAGAATCAGCTTATAAGCTCAAGTTTGTGATTTGAGCAGCAGATTTCTCAAGGAAACGGGAGAAAAAAAAGTCCCAAAGGTGCTACGGTAAATGACTCAATAAGTAACCAGAATGTTCACTTTTATTCTTATTTCGTACTAGGTACGTGTCAATTAATCAGAGTAGGCACAATCGTTTCTCCTTTCTCTGGCTTTTCTGCTCATCTACCTCAAGCGCAGAATTGAGATGATTGTTGAATTGGTAGATGAGATAGCTTACTGTTTTGGAGCAGTCTGTATAGCTAACTGCATTTCTCTATGGACGTGGAAAAAGTTTCGGTGCAAGGGAAATCACTGTGCATTTTATTGTAAATTAATGTCTTCTCGTCGATCTTATGAACATTTATGAAAATGAGAAAACAACCATGAATTTGGACTCCACAAATTTAGTGTTGCATAACATGTAAGGAACACTTGGAAGCACAATGCTCGCCGACGGCCAGGCCAACAGTTTCAAATATAGAAGCAGATGCAAATCAAGTAATAGTTCCACGAGCAATACGGTAACGTAATAATAATATTTTTTTATCATTTCGATTTGGAGTGGGTCAACTGCACAGCAATTTTCCCTACCAAGATTATTTTTTCAGCAAGTTTTTCAGTGTTGCTGTTTTAAATTTTTTAATTTCTAACTTTGATTTATTTTCTGAGCATTTGGGTTGATTTAAAATGGAACAAAACTTTGGAGTAAGATTTTGAAATACATTTAACTTTGATCCATACTAAACTCAAACTACCTTCAAAATTGTATTAAATTTAGGTCCAATTTTTTACTGAAAATCTACTTTCTCCCAAATTAACCTACTCCTTTCCTTTATCTATTTGCTCCCTAGTTAACCTACTCCTTTCGATTTTCTACCTTGTTTATGACAATGTCACACGATATTGAAACACATATACAGACAATAAACTCAATTAAAATTGAACACGGGATACATTGTTCATTCTACAAAACATAAACATAGATTGATGAAATATATTTATTTCAAATTGTATTACCATTGCCGAGATCTATTTCCGCTGCTGCTGCTGATTTTGAAGAGGGACCATTGAATAGAATTATCTCCAATTGTGACAGACCGACGAACAATGTTGCCAACTACCAGCCAACCATTGGGATTTAGAAGGCCCAAGCATAGTTTGCCACCATGGCCGTTTAGTTCGTCTTTCATGTAGAGGATAAAACCTCATATTCTCCCGGCACAGAGTATATTCTTTGAGCCATCAAACAAGCCTTTGCCTAAGAATCCCTCCACCACTACATAATCAAAGGCTGCCACTGCAATGGTGGCAGGTGCCAAGGGAGGTATCATGTCCTGGGTGTAAAACCTGTTACAAAGTGAACTGTTCAATCGTCATCCATCCTTTCGTTTATTGGAAAGTATGAATGGAAGGCGAACCGTATGCCAGACGGAATTCGAAAGCTAACTGGTTTGTTGTGCCATGAAAGACACCTTCGACGTAATAATTTAAAATAAAACAAGGAGGTGACGATCGATCGAATCAAAAGGCCGTATTTTAATTGTTCTCTAAGTTTTAGGTCATATTTTTTGTTTAGTTTTTGCATGAAATCAGGTGAGAATTTCAGTGGTTAATTCTATATAATCTGAGTGTTTTAGGGATTTTTCAGCAAGTTGAATTTATTTCTGGATTCAGAAATGCAATTTAAATAACAGAACATTGTGATTTTGTATAGATTTAGTTAGAGAATGCCAATAAAAAAGATTTTGTGTACAAAGATAAGAGTTACCTTTGGAATTTTGGAATTGTCTAAACTTTTTATGTTTTGTTATTTTTCACTGGAATTTGAGGATACAAATCTGGGTGAAATTGCAATTTTTTGTTGTTTAAATTGCATTTCTAAATGCATAAATGGATTCAACATCCTGAAAAACCAGCCCCTTGGGCATTCAGATTATACAAACTTAACCACTCAAATCTAAATCCGACCATTTTTAACTAGATTTCAAGCAAAATTAAACCAAATGATATCCATAGAAAAGAGTCAAAACTTAGAACCACTAAAACATTACCTTTCATTCACTTAAAATAATTTTGTGTTTTTTTCAATTCAAAGGGAACTTCATTATTTCTCCCAAGAAAGAAGGGTACAATTTTTGCAAGAACTTTGTATTCATGTGTCCATATGATGACTTAATTAACAAAAAGTCAGTAACATAATTAAATTCATTAATGAAATGAAGTTAATTAAACTCATTAATATAATTAAGTCAATTATACTAATTAATTACTTCGATAGGCGTCCCTTCTATTGGAATAGATGGTTTAATGAACCTTTTAATTACAAATTCTTATCTTATGGCCAACAATTAAAGATGTTGGCATATTCTTCATCGTTGGCTCCAAATCAATGAATAAGATTTAATTTCATAACTTCCTTGTTAGTTATATTTTATTATGATTTAATTAATAGATTAAATAATAATTAAATAAATGAAATGATTATTTTATTGGAATGTGTGTGATTGTATATGGTTGGAAAGGACAACAATAGATCAAACATTTATGAGGGAAGAATCAAAACTAAGAGAGAAGGCATGTCAAGAGGGGGTTTTGGGAAAGGAAGGTAGTGGACATGGGAAAGATAAGGGCAGGGATTTCATGTTGGAGGAGGGGTCTTTTTCTTTTGGACATGGAAGGAGCGTGAATTTTGGGGAGAAAGAACTTGTTGTTCTAGAAATTATGGACTTATACGAGATTGGACTTGTTGCTGGGAATTTTAGGCTTGGGGGCTAGGAAACCACAAGGATTTCCTAGCCAGAGAGCCAGAGAGACTATTTCTAGCTGGTTGGGAGGAAAAAATTTCAGTTTTGGGCAGTTTGTACAAGGGACAAGGGAGCAACTCCTCGACTCAGCTAGGACTAAATCAACTAGAGACTTGAAGGTATTTTACTAATTGTTTTAATTGTGAACATTGTGATTAAATTGTCAAAATCGTTATTTGGTTCATTCATTATATTAAGGATGATTACCAAAATTTACAATTTCAATCAAAGCATTTACATTTGAAAGACACTTGAAAGAACATGAATTTTACATTGATAATTAAATGCATGTACAATGCTTACAATAGGATAAATCTTGAGGCCTTGTAGGGAGGGATCTCACATATGGTATCAGAGCTCAATTTGAATGTCTCCTTATCAAGATATTTATGGAAGGTCATGCGAGACACCATTGAGTTGGGAAAGGTTAGAAGACCGAGTGAAAATAGGGCCAAAACTGATTCAAGAGATGGAGGATCAAGTGATTCATATTAGGCAACAGTTAAAGGAGACACGTGATAAACAGAAAAGGCATGTTGATGCACAGAGAACTGACCAAAGTTATGAAGTAGGATATCATGTTTTCATTTGTATCGGGCCTAATAAGAATACCATTCGATTTGGGAAAGGGACAAAGTTGTCGCCACAATTTGGAAGGTTGTTTAAAATTCAAGAAAGAATTGGACCCGTTGTCTATCACCTCGTACTACCATCCCACTTGCATAAAACCAATGATGTTTTTCATATATATGTTCTACGACATTATATTGCTGACGAATCTCACAAACTAAATTGGAAGGAATTCCAAGTCTCAGAAGTGGGAACCATCATGGTTGAATTGTTATGCATCGTAGGATCCAACAACTCAGGAATCATTTGATAGACCAAGTTAAGGTCTAGTGGGACATGTATATCCTAGGATCTGCTACTTGAAAGGATGCGGAGACCTAACGACAAGATTATCCCTCAATTTGTTTACCACAACCTTGGGACTATGTTTCCCGAAGGATAGGTGTATGCAATGCCCCATTTTGACTTATACCACTAGAATCACTTATGGCTTAGTATTCATGTGTTTACTGTATGTGGAACACTATTAACTTGACACTTTAAATTTTAAACATATGGAACTATGTGAATGTAATTACTATGAATGTTTATCGTTATGTGATCTATGATGGATATTATGTGACCTATTTCTAGCATCAAAATTTGAATTTGAAAGATATTGGTACGAGAATACCTAGTTAAAGATATGGTTAAATGGAATTATATGTTAATAGTGTATAGATATGGAAGAGTCTGTGTTATAAACTAACCTGCAGATTTAATGGGCTATGTAATAGCCAAAGAACGATGATAATCAATGGTCGATGTTGTGAAATGTTGATATTACGACAATTGTAGGAGGTATTAACCTCTACGTGTAACCTTTGACGAGTCTAAAATATTCTGGGAATCAAGAGAAACCCTAGAAGGTTAGGAAATAGCCTTAGAAGACAAGTTGGCTCAAGCTAATAATTTATATTAAATTATTATCCTCAAGAAGTAGAAGTCGACTTAGTTAGGTCACTTGGAGGACTATAAATAAGAGGGTTCTGGAGCTCATTTGTCACACTCACTCTCACAACTACATAAGGACAAGTCGTTCACATGACTGGAGGAGAGTTGCAGTTGTTGCAGTGGTGACTTGGTCTTTGGTTATGGTTGGACTTTCTTCCTGGTTATGGTTTGGACTTTCTGTTTGGTATGCTAGCTTTGGAGAGAGGTACGATACCTTGATTGGTTATTGGTTCTAGGGTTTGCTTCCATAATTATTCTATCTATCAAGGTTAAGGTGCTCAGGGATGGCCTCTGTGCCAATGGTTGGGTGACAATATTGCTATATTGTCTACGGTGAAATGAGCACACCTATTATTCTAACAGGTTATGGGCCAACACTATCTTCGAACAGTCTAACCAATGGAAGGTAGATTGAGAGGATTTTCTCAGTTGCAGTTGCAATTGTGATCCTGATTTATGTAGGAACACAATGAAATACATAAATACACATAAACGCAGAGATGCAGCGGAAATAAGACTTCATTTCATTAATAACAAATGACTAAAAAATGCTTACAGACAAAATGGAAATAAAGTAGCTAGGGTGCTGGTAGCTTATCTCTGAGAAGAGATGTGGCGGCTACTGACCTCTGAACTGCCTGTTACAATGAGGCTTGAAGGCCTATATATTACTAAGAAACAATGGAAAACCCTAAACATCCAAAAACCTAACCCTAGGAGATGAAACGCCAGAATATGGGCCCCATTGGGGTAAATCGGTACATCAATTTCCCGAGGTCGTAACTTTGGCATACTATCTCCGTTTGACGCACATGATACATCGTTAGAAAGATCTATCCGAGGACTACATTGTTGATAGAAAATATTGAGTCCACAATGGACTCATATTCGTCGGAGCATTCATGCCCAAAAAACGTCGTTTAGGGCCTCAAAACAGCTCCAGAAGTCCAGGACCCGAAGAACTACTAAAAATAGTAAACTGTGCTACAATTAAGGAAACTGAAAAACTAAAAGAAACAATGGTGTGGGTCCAAGTAGAATAGGCGGGTGGCCACCAATATCCACCTGGATCAATCCTCCCCCCTTAGGAAGCAATGGTCCCCATTGCGTTGAGTTCCTCCATGAGATGAGGAAACTTCTGTTGAACTTGGTCCTTGGTGAGCCACTTTCCCTAGTGAAGGAGTTGGCCTGCTTTGACAACTATATATAGTTGGATCCTTTGTTGGTAGGTGTTCTTGATCTATGTGTCCATAATTCGATCAGTTGTGGCTTGTTACATGCAATCTGGGTTTAACTCTGTTGGTCTGAGTTGTTATGCCATGTCAGATGTGTCTAGTAGAGGTGGAAAGTAGGGCCGAACGCGGTCCACATTGAACACTGGGTGCAGACCAAGGAATGGTGGAATACCAAGCTCAAAGGCATTGTCCCCTACAGCCTTGGTGATGGTGTATGGCCCATATCAGAGCGGGCAAATCTTGCAGTAGGGTCCAGCGAGGCTCTCCTTTTGCAAATGTAGCCACACTTTTTCGCCCACCTAGAAGTTGTGTGGCACCTGATGTTGATCATGTCGTTGCTTGTACTTAGCATTGGCTCTATCCAAGATGACATGAACTTGTTGGCGGATGTGCTGAATGCACTCAATGAAGTTGTTTTCCTTGTTAGCCTCAGACTGGACATGGGCTGAATCTACCCGTGTAGCCGCAAATGGCATGGCTACGTCAATGGAACATAGCGGCTGGAATCCCAAGCCCACTTGAAAGGGGCCGTGGCTGGTTGAGCTATGGAGAACCCGGTTGTAGATGTGTTGTACATAGGAGAGGCTCTCATCCCATGTACATGGATGCTTTGAGTTGTACATGCGCAAAATGTGTACAATCATCCGGTTGACGACCTTTGTCTGGCCATTAGTTTGCGAATGGAAAGCTGTGGACTTGGTGAGCTTGGTGTCCAGCATCGACCAGAGGCTGGACCAAAATGTACTTAGGAACCTGCTGTCCCGATATGAGATGATAGACTGTCGGATCCCAAAGTGTACCCACACTCGTTCAAAGAAGAGTTTAGTAGTGGCTTCTGCTGTGATATTCTTCTTGCAAGCCATCATAATGGACATCTTCGAGAATCGGTTGACGACCACAAAAACACAGTCATTTCCATGATTAGTAGAAGGCAGGCCCGACATGTAATCCATAGAGATGGATTCCCAAGGTTGACTGGGGGTAGGAAGCGGAGTATAGAGGCCTTGCTTCTTGATGGTCAGTTTGGCAATGACGCAAGCAGTGCAGGACATGATGTACTTTCCGACATCATGTCGAAGGTTCGACCAATAGAAATACTTTTGCAGTACTGCCATGGTTTTCTCAACCCCGAAATGCCCAGCGACCCAACTGTAGTGCACCTCCCAAATCATCTTAGCATGCTCTCTTGAAGGAACACAAACGTGTCCCAGGTGACAAAGCAGGGCATCCTGGAGGTGAAAATTGGGAACTTGCTTACCCTCCAAGAGTGTATTGTATGTGTGGCCGAATTTTGGATCGCTTGTGTAGAGAAGCGGCCAATCAGAAGTCTCGTTCCCACAAGAGTTGAGCACAGTGGTTAGCGCCACAATGGGTGGTCGACTGAGGCAGTCTGCAACATTATTGGTGCTGCCTTTCTTGTACTTAATGCTCAAATGAAACTATTGCAGGTATGTGGACCACTTCTGATGGCGATCGTTCTGCAACTTCCCTTGTGTCTGTATGAACTGCAGGGGTCGGTGGTCTGTGTGGATGATCGTTTCCTTTCCAAAAATGTAATGCTTCCATTGCCGACAAGCCTGCACAATGGAATACATTTCTTTGTCATAAGTGGGATACTTCCGGACTGTGTCGAAAAGTGTATCACTGTGATATGCCACCAGATGCCCATGTTGAGTAAGAACTGCCCCGATGGCATAGTCAGAGGCATCTGTCTTGATCTCAAATGGTTGTTGCAAGTCTGGTAATGTGAGCACTGGTGCAGAGCAGAGGCGATGCTTCAACTCCTCGAATGCCTTCTGTTGAGATTCGGACCAAAAGAATTTTTCTTTAGCTCCTCCCTTGGTGACTTGACTCAAGGGCCAAGTGATATGAGAGAATCCCAACACAAACCTACGATATAAATTGGAAAGACCTAAAAAGTTGCGGAGCTCTATTAGGGTGGTTGGGGCTGGCCAATCCCGAATGCCTTGGATCTTTACTGGATCCACATGCACCCCCTGCTCATCAATAATGTATCCCAGATACTGAACCTGGGTCATGCCAAAAGTGCATTTCTCCAAATTGGCACACAACTTGTGTTGTCGCAGTGTTTGGAGGACCTGTCGGATGTGGTGGAGGTGCTCTTCCCAAGTCTGGCTGAAGATCAGAATGTCATCCAAGTACACCACTGATGGCACCCTCATCTACTCCAAATCTGAAGAGGAACATGAGGATGTTGGAATTATTGTCATTGATGTCAAAATATTAATGTCATATTACAACATTACAATACACACAACATTTCCAAGATTGATTTATATATATAGGTCTACAAGTATATTAAAAAGGGGTGCATTTGAAAAATAAAAAAGTGAAATGGTGGTTTGAAACCCATGGATTTGAGGTATTTTCCTAAGGTGTTTGGGGTATTTTCCCATGGTATTGGAAATTAATTATTTAATCAAGGGACATGTCCATTAATGAAGGGTTATGAAAAAACATAAAAAGATAAATCATTGAGAGAAATTGTGTGTGTAAAAAATGGATTAGCAAAGATTCAATTGTGAAATCAGTTTCAAGTCATATTGGCATTTTCGTGATAACTTTTAATAGGACGTTTCATACCTTAAATTTTGAAAGAGATATAAGAGATATCTTGGTGTACATGTGGTAAAAATTTCATATGCTAGTTCACTATACTTTCAGAGATATGCCCTGGGGAAATTAAGGTTCTTAAATGATCCTAAAATCAGTTTCAAATAGGTCATCTTGACACTTTTTCTATAACTTATTTTCTGGGAAGTTTTGAACCTTAAATTTTTTTACCTACAGAGGAGAGATCTTGGTGTACATATGGTACAAATTTCATATGTTGGTTCACTATAATTTCGGAGATATGCAGAAGTACCTTAGGTAACAGTTTCATAATCACATTTTCAAAATTGGATACGTGGCATGTTGTACAAATTCGTTCTAGGGAAGAGGCTCAAAACAACAAGCTTTGGGAAATTTTCCATTTGGAAATTCAAATTTTGGTCAGACCAGGTAAAGTAAGAAGTAGTGTAGACCTGGTAAAGGTAGAAACAACAAGTAGAACTGGTGAAGGAAGAAGTACCAAGCAGACTCAGTGAAGGTTGGTGCAGTTGATACAAAGAGATTGGTGTCTCTTGCTAAGTTAATACTTAGTGGTGGGGATTGGTGTCTACGAAGATCTATAAGAGATTGGTTTCTCTTGTTAAGTTGGTGCTTAACGGTGGAGATTGGTGTCTCTAGTAGATTGGTGTCTACAAAGATCTAAAATATATTGGTGTCTCTTGCTAAGTTGGTGCTTAAAGGTGGGGATTGGTATCTCCATTTGATTGGTGTCTATGAAAACATGTAAGAGTAGGTTGGTGCCTACTAGGATTTGTATTAGTGGGTATTGGTGTCTCTAGTAGGTTGGTGCCTACAAATATTTGTAACAACATATTCGTTCCTACAAAGAATTCTAAATAAAATTTTCATGGTTTTCTCCCGAATAGGCTTCCATGCAAATCTTGTGTTCCATGTTGTTTATTTAATATGTGATTGTTTTCTTATGGTTGATGAATGTTTGAAAAAGTAAAAAAATTGTCTTATACTGATTCACCCCCATCTTAGTATAATTATGTGCTCAACAATCGGTTTTAGAGCAAGTTCCTTTGGAAATAGTCTAACCATTGGAAGGTAGATCCTAGGAGCACATATGGTTGATCAAGAAGGTTTCTCCACAAATAGGTCTTTCGTGTTGGACAAAACAAACTATGTATTCTGGAGCATAAGGATGTGAACCTATTTAATAGCTCTTGGTTTTGATACTTGGCAATCGGTCATGACTAGTTATACAACCCCAACAACTCCACCAACAGATGCAACCAGGAAGAATCCTAGTGATCATAATGCAAAAGCCATGAATTCCATCTTGTGTGGTCTATCAGAATCCAAGTTTGTCAAAGTGATGCATTGTGAATCAACAAAATAAATTTGGGACAAGCTTAAAAATATCTATGAAGACGATGACAAGGTTAAGAAGGAAAAACTCCAAACTCATAGATGATATTTTGAGAGCCTGAAAATGAAAGACGAAGAAAGTGTCACAGCATATCTTCTCCACGTGGATGAAATTGTCAACACCATCAAAGGACTTGGTGAAAAGGTTGAAGAACCAATGATTGTACAAAATTTGTTAAGGTCACTCCCCTTAAGATTTGATGCAAAAATTTATGCCATTAAAGAAATGAAGGATCTTGATTCATTAACAATGGATGAATTGCATGGTATCCTTATGACATATGAAATGAGGACAGAGAAAGAAAATCCATCAAAGACAGAAGCCATCTTCAAAGCCTAAAAGAAAAAAAAGAATAGAGATCATGAATCAAGCGATAGCTTCTAAAATGAATCAGATGCAGAGGAAGCACATTTTGTGGGAAAACGCAAAAAGGGATCTAACAAATACAAAGGTAAGTTGCCCTTTAAATGATTTAATTGTCAAAAAGTAGAGAATTTTGTTGATAAGATTCCATATGTAAAGGATGAAAGTAGTGATGATGAAGAAGACCATAACGTAAAGAAAGGGAGAAAACCTCATTTCCACAAAAAGGGTACGCATGAAAAGAGAACTCTTATAAGTAGAATAATCTCTACTCAAAAGGGGTTAGTGACTCGTTTGAAGAAAGCAATGAAATAAGTTTCGATAGTGAAAGAGAAAAAAATATTTCCATGGCCACAAATACAAATATTGATGAAGACAAAGGGACATAAATGATGGACTTAGAAAAAGAGGAAAATGATGAAACATATGGGGAAGTGAATCTTGAAGAAGAACTCATTTGTGCCTTAAGTGAAATGCAGAATCTTAGGAAAAAATTATTTGAAACAAAAGCCAAAATATGAAGAAGAGGATCATGATTCAAAATCCAAAATGTCACAAAGCCTTGAAGAAACAAAAAAGAATATCATGAACCTAAAGGTTCAATTAGAAGAAGCAAGAAGGATGAAAGAAGTGGTGAAAATCTAGCTGAAGAAAAAGGAAGAAAATTGCGAAGAGCTAGAATATGAAATTGTTTCCTTAAGAAAGGAATTGGAGAAAACAACTATTAAATTGAGTAGAAGTTTGAATTTTGAAAAGAGTAGTGAAACCTTAGATGATATTATCAATTTTCAAAGGTTTCCATTCATTAAGATGGGTCTTGGATATGATGTTGTTGTTGTATCCCTACCTACACCTTCCCTTGCTACAACTAGGGGAGTTTTATTTGTTGCAGTTGGAGTTCAAAGTGGTTTTCCATAAGAGAAACCTACTATTGATTGTGCCAAATAGATTGATGAGATGTATATTACTCACATGACAGGATTTGAGCATACATATGGAATTGTTATTGATATACTAGGTATTTATACTCATGTAACTGAACCTAACCCTGAGCCTACTTCTTTTGATCAGTCGACACAAAACTATGTGCCCTATCATCATCCTCGCCATAAAAATCAAAGGAAGGACAATCATGCTTTCATATCTTTGCAGAAGAGAAGTGAAGGACAAAATTATGGACCAGTGTCATTTACCAGGATATATTGTGGTTGGATTAATGGATGGTCATAGAATCATTTGACCAGATGTTTGAGGACTTCACATCGTTGTGTATCATCGACTGTACAATATTGCAACATTCCTATTACTTACTTATGAATGCCTTGAAAGTCGACTGGATTTTTGAATGAGTGCTTAAGGAGAAGCACAATTTCAGGGGGGACATCCCCTTTTCGTTGATATCAAAGGGGGGGAGTTACAAACAGGGGGAATTCTTTCAATTCCTGGGAGAGTTGAAAACATGGGGAGAATTCTTTTATTCATGGTGGACTATGTGTTTCGCTGCAAGATTTTCATCAATGACAAATGGGGAGATTGTTGAAATTATTGTTATTGATGTAAATTGATTAATGATGTCATTAATGTCATATTATGGAATTACAATACACACACCATTTCCAATATTGATTTATATATAGGTTTACAAGTATATTAAAAAATGAGTGCATGTGCAAAAGTAAAAAGTGAAATAGTGGTTTCAACATTGGAGTATTTTCCCATGGTATTGGAAATTAATAATTTAATTAAGGGACATGTCCCTTCATGAAGGGTTATGAAAATGTAGAAAAAAGAAATCATTGAGAGAAAGTGTGTGTGTGTGTGAAAAATGGATTAGTAAAGATTGAATTGTGAAACCAATTTCAAGTCATCTTCGCAATTCCATGATAACTTTTTTTTCTGTGACGTTTTAGACCTTGAAATTTGGAAGAGACAAAGGAGATATCTTGGTGTACATGTGGTACAAATTTTATATGTTGGTTCACTATACTTTAGGAGATATGCCATGTAGAAATTAAGTTTCATGAATGATCATGAAATCAGTTTCAAACAGGTCAGCTTGGGACTTTCGCTATAACTTATTTTATGGGATGTTTCAAACCTTGAAACTTTGTAAAGGCAGAGAAATGATCTTGGTGTACATGTGAAACAAATTTCAGATGCCATTTCTCTATACTTTCATAGGTATTCCCTATGGAAGTTGGGATTCCTGAAATCAGTTTCAAACAGGTATGTTTGACACGTTCACTATAACTTATTTTCTGAGATATTTTAGACCTTGAAATAATGCAGAGACAGTCGAGAGATCTTGGTGTACATGTGGTATACATTTCAGATGTTTATTCATTGTACTTTATGATATATGCTTGGTGGAAGTTAAGGTTTCTGAATGGTCCCAAGATCCATTTCAAACATGTCATCTTGACAATTTCAATATAACTTTTTTTCTGGGACTCTTTAGACTATGAATATTTTAGAGAACAAAGGAGACATACATAAGTACCTCAGGTAACCATTTCATAATCAGATTTGAAAAACTGGATATGTGGAATTTTGTACAAGTTCGTTCTTGGGAAGAGGCCCAAAACAACAAGCCTTGTGAAAGTTGCCATTTGGAAATTCAAATTTTGGTCATACTAGGTAAAGGCATAAGTAGTGTATACCTAGTGAAGGAAGAAGAAACAAATAGACCCGGTGAAGGAAGAAGTAGCAAGCATACTCGGTGAAGGTTGGTGAAGCTCACACAAAAAGATTGATGTTTCTTACAAAGTTAGTGCTTATTGGTGGGGATTGATGTCTACAAAGATCTGTAAGATATTGGTGTCTCTTGCTAAGTTGGTACTTAGCGGTGGGTATTGGTGTCTCTAGTAGATTGGGGTCTACGAAGATGTGAAAGAGATTGGTGTCTCTTGCTAAGTTGATTCTTAGCAGTGGGGATTGGTGTCCCCAGTTGATTGGTGTCTACGAAGATCTGTAAGAGTAGGTTGGTGCCTACTAGGATTTGTATTAGTGGGGATTGGTGTCTCTAGCAGGTTGGTGCATACAAATATTTGTAGCAGTAGGTTGGTGCCTACAAATAATTATAAAGAAAATTTCTATGGTTTTCTCCCAAACGAGTTTCATGTAAATCTTGTGTTCCATATTGTGCAGTTAATATGGGATTGTTTTCTTATGGTTGATGAATGTTTGAAAAAGAAAAAAATTGTCTTATATTGATTCATCCCCACCTCTTAGTATAAGTGTGTGCTCAATAGAGGAACACCTTAGGATGGCATTGCAAGTATTGAGAGAGCATCGATTCTACGCCAAATTTAACAAATGTGATTTCTATCAGAAACAAATATATTACCTAGGGAATATCATTTTAGAACAAGGAATTGTTGTTGATCTAGAAAAATTCAAAGACATCATGAATTGGCCCACTCCAAAAAATGTGACGGTTGTGAGATCCTTTATGGGGCTTGTGGGATATTATCATAAATTCATAAAGGGTTTCTCCAAGATTGGCCATCAAATAACTTCATTACAAAATAAAGGAATCAAATTTGAGTGGTCTTTGAAATGCAAATAATTTTTTTAGCAATTGAAACACTTTCTTACCAGTGCACCAATTTTGAATATTGCAAACCCAAACAGAGATTTCCTAGTGTGCACAGATGTTTGTAAAGGACTTAATGGAGTTCTTATGCAAGATGGCCATATGGCGAGTTATGAGTCTAGGAAGCTAAAAGAACATGAAAATAATTATGTCATTCATGACCTAAAACTTACAGCTATAATTCATGCACTGAATATGTGGCATGATTACCTGATTGGCCGAAAATTTATGTTGATGATAGATCATAGTGGGTTGAAGCACCTATTTTATTAACTCCACTTGAACACCAGACATGCTAGACGGTTATCCCTTATCAATGCATATTATTTTGAGATACTACA
This sequence comes from Picea engelmannii, assembly GCA_009831015.1. Taxonomy (NCBI): domain Eukaryota; kingdom Viridiplantae; phylum Streptophyta; class Pinopsida; order Pinales; family Pinaceae; genus Picea; species Picea engelmannii. The sequence continues at coordinate 210,661 of ML786389.1, read as the reverse complement.
TATAAAAGGAAAACAAGGTGGGAAATGCACTCAACAGAAGCATGCAAGTGATTCACATGGTGGCAATCAGTTCATGTAAATTTGATTTGAAGACTAAAATAAAATAAGTCTTACACACTAATGAGCACGTTATTACACTAAGAGATTGTCTACAATGAGAACCATCATAACAGAAAATGTGATTGTTTCCAAATGATTGAAGATGAGTAGTTGATTTATAAGGATATATTGTACATACCTAATTCAATAGAGTTAAAGAGACTCATTATGGATGAAATCCAAAAGAAACCAAATTGATGATATTCGTGCGATCAAAAGATGATTACTACAACATGAAAGCAATATTATTGGACTAGAATGAAGAAGGAAATTGTAGACTACATTGCCAAATGCATTGAGTGCCAACAAGTCAAACATGAACAAAAACACCTAACAAACTTATTACAACCCTTACCAATTACCAAGTGGAGATCATGTGCATCTCAAGGTTAAACCACAAAAGAATTTCCCTAGTCATTTCCCTAGTTATGAGACTCTCTCAATGTACAAGGTGGGTGAGAGAGTCAATTGACCAAGTCTTCAAGGTATGGGCTAAGTACAATCAATTTGGGCAATTGTAAGAGTCAAACACACATGGGAAAAAGGGAAAGGAAATTTGAGTAGAAGAGAGAACTGAGTTTGGGGAAAGAGGGATAGAGAAAAAAGGAGATTGGATGCATAGAAAGAGAGCCAACCATAGAATGCGAGGAATACCATCCATGGAAGAAAGTGTTTAGCACCTTGAGAAGAGAAGGAAACTGAGATGAATTGTTGGAGTTACAAAACTACAATTGGGACCTTGTTGGGCACAGACTGCAGAGCATTGGAGAGGGAGACTTCTGAGGGACTATGGAGCAGAGAAGGGATTTATTTCCTTGTTCTATGTGGGGTGGGCATTAGGGGTTCCCAACAACTATTTTTCGTTCCTAACAAATCAACTGTGAGAAAAATTACTAGTAAATCCTTGCTTTGAGTTAGAAAGACTGCCCAGGAATCCCTGAGATTTCCAATTTCACACTTGTGGTATCATAACTTAGCTAGGGGGTGACATTTTGTAGAGATATTTATGTGCAACATCACTCACCCTCAGTCAATTGTTTGGTCTACAATTCATGCACAGATAAGTTCCTCTACTATGCTCTGTAAAATTTTGTTTGAATGCCTAGCTTATAAAACCTGACGACTTTGTAAACAAAAAAATCTTGCTAAAAAGAGAATGAGTGTCTTTCTCACTTTTCTATGTGCAATAATAATTTATTTACTGATTATTTCCTTTGAATATGTGCTACAACAAGATTAGAAGTGAATGTTGAGAATGATATTTCTTGAAACCAATTCATGTGCCCGTAGCTTGT
>ML786389.1:169986-206739 GCA_009831015.1 Picea engelmannii | reverse complement strand
AATGATTATTTTATTGGAATGTGTGTGATTGTATATGGTTGGAAAGGACAACAATAGATCAAGCATGTATGAGGGAAGAATCAAAACTGAGAGAGAAGGCATGTCAAGAGGGGGTTTTGGCAAAGGAAGGTAGTGGACATGGGAAAGATAAGGGCAAGGATTTCATGTTGGAGGAGGGGTCTTTTTCTTTTGGACATGGAAGGAGCGTGAATTTTGGGGAGAAAGAACTTGTTGTTCTAGAAATTGTGGACTTATACGAGATTGGACTTGTTGCTAGGAATTTTAGGCTTGGGGGGCAGGAAACCACAAGGATTTCCTAGCCAGAGAGCCAGAGAGCCAGAGAGACTATTTCTAGCTGGTTGGAAGGAAAAAATTTCAGTTTTGGGCAGTTTGTACAAGGGACAAGGGAGCAACTCCTCGACTCAGCTAGGACTAAATCAACTAGAGACTTGAAGGTATTTTACTAATTGTTTTAATTGTGAACATTGTGATTAAATTGTCAAAATTGTTATTTGGTTCATTCATTATATTAAGGATAATTACCAAAATTTACAATTTCAATCAAAGCATTTACATTTGAAAGACACTTGAAAGAACATGAATTTTACATTGATAATTAAATGCATGTACAATGCTTACAATAGGATAAATATTGAGGCCTTGTAGGGAGGGATCTCACATATGGTATCAGAGCTCAATTTGAATGTCTCCTTATCAAGATATGTATGGAAGATCATGCGAGACACCATTGAGTTGGGAAAGGTTAGAAGACCGAGTGACAATAGGGCCAAAATTGATTCAAGAGATGGAGGATCAAGTGATTCATATTAGGCAATAGTTAAAGGAGACACGTGATAAACAGAAAAGGCATGTTGATGCACATAGAACTGACCAAAGTTATGAAGTAGGATATCATGTTTTCATTTGTATCGGGCCTAATAAGAATACCATTCGATTTGGGAAAGGGACAAAGTTGTCTCCACAATTTATAAGGTTGTTTAAAATTCAAGAAAGAATTGGACCCGTTGTCTATCACCTCGTACTACCATCCCACTTGCATAAAACCAATGATGTTTTTCATATATATGTTCTACGACATTATATTGCTGACGAATCTCACAAACTAAATTGGAAGGAATTCCAAGTCTCATAAGTGGGAACCATCATGGTTGAACTGTTACGCATCGTAGGATCCAACAACTCAGGAATCATTTGATAGACCAAGTTAAGGTCTAGTGGGACATGTATATCCTAGGATCTGCTACTTGAAAGGATGCGGAGACCTAACGACAAGATTATCCCTCAATTTTTTTACCACAACCTTGGGACTATGTTTCCCGAAGGATAGGTGTATGCAATGCCCCATTTTGACTTATACCACTAGAATCACTTATGGCTTAGTATTCATTTGTTTATTGTATGTGGAACACTATTAACTTGACACTTTAAATTTTAAACATATGGAACTATGTGAATGTAATTACTATGAATTTTTATCGTTATGTGATCTATGATGGATATTATGCGACCTATTTCTAGCATCAAAATTTGAATTTGAAAGATGTTGGTACGAGGATACCTAGTTAAAGATATGGTTAAATGGAATTATATGTTAATAGTGTATAGATATGCAAGAGTCTGTGTTATAAACTAACCTGCAGATTTAATGGGCTATGTAATAGCCAAAGAACGGTGATAATCAATGGTCGATGTTGTGAAATGTTGATATTACGACAATTGTAGGAGGTATTAACCTCTACGTGTAACCTTTGACGAGTCTAAAATATTTCGAGAATCAAGAGAAACCCTAGAAGGTTAGGAAATAGCCTTAGAAGACAAGTCGGCTCAAGCTAATAATTTATATTAAATTATTATCCTCAAGAAGTAGAAGTCGACTCAGTTAGGTCACTTGGAGGACTATAAATAAGAGGGTTCTGGAGCTCATTTGTCACACTCACTCTCACAACTACATAAGGACAAGTCGTTCACATGACTAGAGGAGAGTTGCAGTTGTTGCAGTGGTGACTTAGTCTTTGGTTATGGTTGGACTTTCTTCCTGGTTATGGTTTGGACTTTCTGCTTGGAATGCTAGCTTTGGAGAGAGGTACGATACCTTGATTGGTTATTGGTTCTAGGGTTTGCTTCCATAATTATTCTATCTGTCAAGGTTAAGGTGCTCGGGGATGGCCTCTGTGCCAATGGTTGGGTGACAATATTGCTATATTGTCTACGGTGAAATGAGCACACCTATTATTCTAACAGGTTATGGGCCCACACTATCTTCGAACAGTCTAACCAATGGAAGGTAGATTGAGAGGATTTTCTCAGTTGCAGTTGCAATTGTGATCCTGATTTATGTAGGAACACAATGAAATACATAAATACACATAAACACAGAGATGCAGCGGAAATAAGACTTCATTTCATTAATAACAAATGACTAAAAAATGCTTACAGACAGAATGAAAATAAACTAGCTAGGGTGCTGGTAGCTTATCTATGAGAAGAGATGTGGTGGCTACTGGCTTCTGAACTGCCTATTACAATGAGGCTTGAAGGCCTATATATTACTGAGAAACAATGGAAAACCCTAAACATCCAAAAACCTAACCCTAGGAGATGAAACACCAGAATATGGGCCCCGTTAGGGTAAATTGGTACATCAATTTCCCGAGGTCGTAACTTTGGCATACTATCTCCGTTTGACGCACATGATACATCGTTAGAAATATCTATCCGAGGACTACATTGTTGATAGAAAATATCGAGGCCGCAATGGACTCATATTCGTCGGAGCATTCATGCCCAAAAAACTTCGTTTAGGGCCTCAAAACAGCTCCGGAAGTTTAGGACCCGAAGAACTGCTAAAAATAGTAAATTGTGCTACAATTAAGGAAACTGAAAAACTAAAAGAAACAATGGTGTGGATCCAAGTAGAATAGGCGGGTGGCCACCAATATCCACCTGGATCAGTCATCCCCCCTTAGGAAGCAATGGTCCCCATTGCGTTGAGTTCCTCCATGAGATGAGGAAACTTCTGTTGAACTTGGTCCCTGGTGAGCCACTTGCCCTAGTGAAGGAGTTGACTTGCTTTGACAACTCGATATAGTTGGATCCTCTGTTGGCAAGTGTTCTTGATCTGTGTGTCCATAATTCGATCAGTTGTGGCTTGTTCCATGCAATCTAGGTTTAACTCTATTGGTGTGAGTTGTTCTGCCATGTCGGATGTGTCTAGTAGAGGTGGAAAGTAGGGCTGAAGGCGGTCCACATTGAACACTGGGTGCATACCAAGGAATGGTGGAATACCGAGCTCAAAGGAATTGTCCCCTACAGCCTTGGTGATGGTGTATGGCCCATATCAGAGCGGGAAAATATTGCGGTAGGGTCCAGCGAGGCTCTCCTTTTGCAAATGTAGCCACACTTTGTCGCCCACCTGGAAGTTGTGTGGCACCCGATGTTGATCATGTCGTTGCTTGTACTTAGCATTGGCTCTATCCAAGATGTCATGAACTTGTTGGCGGATGTGTTGAATGTGATCAATGAAGTTGTTTTCCTTGTTAGCCTCAGATTGGACATGGGTTGAATCTGCCTGAGTAGCCGCAAATGGCATGGCTACATCAATGGGACATAGTGGTTGGAATCCCAAGCCCACTTGAAAGGGGCTGTGGCTGGTTGAGCTATGGAGAGCTTGGTTGTAGCTGTGTTGTACATAGGGGAGGCTCTCATCCCATGTGTGTGGATGCTTTGAGTTGTACATGCGCAGAATGTGTACAATCATCCGGTTGACGACCTTTGTCTAGCCATCAGTTTGCAAATGTAAAGTTGTGGACTTGGTGAGCTTGGTGTCCAGCATCGACCAGAGGCTGGACCAAAATATACTGAGGAACCTGCTGTCTCGATCTGAGATGATAGACTGTGGGATCCCAAAGTGTACCCACACTTGTTCAAAGAAGAGTTTAGTAGTGGCTTGTGCTGTGATATTCTTCTTGCAGTTCATCATAATGGACATCTTCGAGAATCTGTCGACGACCACAAAAAAACAGTCATTGCCATGCTTAGTAGAAGGAAGGCCCGACATGTAATCCATAGAGATGGATTCCCAAGGTTGACTGGGGGTAGGAAGCGGAGTATAGAGGCCTTGCTTCTTGATGGTCAGTTTGGAAATAGCGCAAGCAATGTAGGACTTGATGTACTTCCCGACATCCTGTTGAAGGTTCGACTAATAGAAATACTTTTGTAGTACTACCATGGTTTTCTCGACCCCGAAATGCCCAGCGATTCGACTGTAGTGCGCCTCCCAAATCATCTTGGCATGCTCGCTTGAAGGAACACAAAGGTGTCCCAGGTGACAAAGCAGGGCATCCTGGAGGTGAAAATTGGGAACTTGCTTATCCTCCAAGAGTGTATTGTATGTGTGGTCGAATTCTGGATCACTTGTGTAGAGAAGCGGCCAATCGGAAGTCTTGTTCCCACAAGAGTTGAGCACAGTGGTTAGCGCCACGATGGGTGGTCGACTGAGGCAGTTTGCAACATTATTGGTGCTGCCTTTCTTGTACTTAATGCTCAAATGAAACTATTGCAGGTATGTGGACCACTTATGATGGCGATCGTTCTGCAACTTCCCTTGTGTCTGTATGAACTGCAGGGGTCGATGATCTATGTGGATGATCGTTTCCTTTCCCAAAATGTAATGCTTCCATTGCCGAAAAGCCTGCAAAATGGAATACATTTCTTTGTCATAAGTGGGATACTTCCAGACTGTGTTGGAAAGTGTCTCACTGTGATATGCCACCAGATGCCCATGTTGAGTAAGAACTTCCCCAATGGCATAGTCAAAGGCATCTGTCTTGATCTCAAATGGTTGTTGCAAGTCTGGTAATGTGAGCACTAGTGCAAAGCAGAGGCGATGCTTCAACTCCCCGAATGCCTTCTGTTGAGATTCGGACCAAAATAATTTTTCTTTAGCTCCTCCCTTGGTGACTTGACTCAAGGGCCAAGTGATATGAGAGAATCCCCACACAAACCTATTGTAGAAATTGGCAAGACCTAAAAAGCTGCGGAGCTCTATTAGGGTGGTTGGGGCTAGCCAATCCCAAATGACTTGGATATTTACTGGATCCACATGCACCCCCCACTCATCAATAATGTATCCCAGATACTGAACCTGGGTCATGCCAAAAGTACATTTCTCCAAATTGGCACACAACTTGTGTTGTCGCAGTGTTTGGAGGACCTGTCGGATGTGGTGGAGGTGCTCTTCCCAAGTCTGGCTAAAGATCAGAATGTCATCCAAGTACACCACTACAAATGAGTTGGTGAATGGCCATAGGATGTCATCCATTAGCCTCATGAAGGTTGCAGGGGCATTCATCAACCCAAATGGCATGACCAACCATTCAAAAAGGCCCTCCTTGGATTTGAAGGCAGTCTTTCACACATCAGAGGGTTCGATTGGTACCTGGTGATACCCCGAATTCAATTCGATCTTGCTGAAATATTTCGYCCCCTTGAGTTGGTCCAGAAGGTCATCAATCTGTGGGATCGGGTACCTATTCCGAACAGTGATCCTGTTCAGTGCCCGATAGTCAATGCAAATTCTCCAAGTCCCATCCTTCTTCTGCACCAACATGATCGGGCTCCCATAGGGTGATGAACTCGGCCAGATGTGACCTTTCTACAACAGCTCCTGAATATACCTCTTGATTTTTTCATTCTCCATAACAGAGCAGTGATAGATGGGTCCATTGGGCAGCAATGCACCTGGGGTTAGATCGACGGGGTGCTTGACCTGGCAACGTAGAGGCACCCCTGCAGGGGAGGTGAAGATGTCCTCGTACTCCTCCATGACCCTATCCATCTGTTGTTTTCGTGCAGCGGGGCCCTATCTAGAGGTCATGGCCACAGTCTTCCTCTTTCCCTCAGGGCAGATCATCAGGAAAACAAATTTCCTGGTTTTGGAAATGAGCTTACTGCATTGTTTTGCAGTAACCAAAGAGATGGTGGTAGGCGGTGCTATCTCCGATATCCTGTACAGCTTATTGCCCAAGGTGATAATAACAGCATGAGGCCTGGACTCATACACAACATGTCGCTTCCACAAGTACGGTTGGCCTAATAATACATCAGAAACATCAAGAGGAGAAATGTCACATAATACCTCATTCGTGAAGGGCTTGATGTTGTAGGGAAGGCGACATTGTTGGTTGACGTAGAGGTCTAGTCCTTGGTGCAACCACCCGATGGTGTATGGTTGTGGGTGTGCTATGGTCGGCAAGCCCAGCTGCTTCATGACCTCTACCGAGATGAGTTTCTTCTAGCTCCCGCTGTCCACAATGAACTGCAACGGGGAACCCTTTACCCACATCTTGGAATGGAAGAGACACTCTGTCTCCTCTGGATCTTTTGGTTCCTCCTTCTAGATCTTCGTGGTGGCAAAGGTGGCGTTGGACTCCGCATCGATAATCTACTTCCCCCTGTCATTCCCCTTGTTGGGTTCTGATTCAGAGTTGGAGCATGCATCCGATTCAGAAGCCTTCAAATCGGCTACCAGTGACTACTTGGCCCAACACTCACTTGTGTTGTGAGTGGAGCTCTTATGGAACTCACACCACTTCCCCGTGTCCTTTTTTGGCTTCGTGGTGTTGTTATTTTCTTATGGCTTTGGCGAGTTATCCTAGGCCACTTCGCCTTGGCTTGGTCCTTTGTTCTACAGTTTGGTGGTACCTTTCCCTTGCTTCTGATTCGCAGACCCAAAGTCTCGCTTTTTCTGTTTGAACTTCTGCTCAATCTTGGCAGCATATCGGTACGCCACACCAAGTGAGGAGATGTTGAGGAACTCCATTTACTCCTGAATGTATCTGTGCAGACAACTGCGGTACTTTAACACCAAGTGTTTCTTTGAATCTTTTATACCCAACTTTTTGCATAGGGTATGAAACAGATTCGTCATCTCATGCACATCTTGGTCCCTTTGTTGCCGCAGCATAGTCCATTGTATGTATTTGTCCTCATAGCTCCCCACGGAATAATATTGTTCCTTGATGGCATCTCAGAAAGAATTCCAAGTGGGTGTGGCCGAGAACAGAGAGGGTTCCCCCTCTCCCTATTGCTCCGAGTAGGTTTCCCACCGGTCCTTGACATGGGGGGCGGTTTTGAGGAGTGCGAAAATAATCCTTTCTCGGTCGGAAAATTCATGAACCGAGAAATATCCTTCTAACATATTCAACCATCTATCTATGGCATCTGCATCTATTTGGCCCTCAAATATGGGAATGTCAAATTTTACTTGTACCTTAAAAGGAGTGGCGCCTCCAAAGTGGTTGTTGGATGTCGATGCGCCGCTAGTGGGAATCCGTTGAAGAATCTAGGCAAAGTTGTCCATCATCGTGTTCCTTTGTTTCTCGAGGGCCTCCTCGAGCAACATTTTGATAGGATCTCTTGCTCCCTCATCTTTCTTTTCTTCCCCCATGGGCGGTCGTCGGGGTTTGTGAGACTGATCTTGCAAAGGTTCAACCAGATCGAGCCCCAACTCCTTATACCCCGACCTCGTTGGGGACATGCAAAGAAAGATCGAGAACGAGAAGACCGCTCTGATACCACTGATCCCGATTTATGTAGGAACACAATGAAATACATAAATACACATAAACGCAGAGATGCAATGGAAATAAGACTTCATTTCATTAATAACAAATGACTGAAAAATGCTTACAGACAGAATGGAAATAAACTATCTAGGGCGCTGGTAGCTTATCTCTGAGAAGAGATGTGGCAGCTACTAGCCTCTGAACTGCCTGTTACAATGAGGCTTGAAGGCCTATATATTACTGAGAAACAATGTAAAACCCTAAACATCCAAAAACCTAACTCTAGGAGATGAAACGCCAGAATATGGGCCCCGTTGGGGTAAATTGGTACATCAATTTCTCGGGGTCGTAACTTTGGCATACTATCTCCTTTTGACGCACATGATACATCATTAGAAATATCTATCCGAGGAATACATTGCTGACAGCGAATATTGAGTCCAGAACGGACTCATATTCATCGAAGCATTCATGCCCAAAAAACGTCGTTTAGGGCCTCAAAACAGCTCCGGAAGTTTAGGACCCAAAGAACTACTAAAAATAGTGAATTGTGCTACAATTAAGGAAACTGAAAAACTGAAAGAAGCAATGGTGTGGGTCCAAGTGGAATAGGTGGGTGGCCACCAATATCCACCTGGATCAAGTTGCAGTTGCAGTCAAAGTTTTGTTGTAGCAATGAAACCCTAACCCTCATGTTGAGGCACCTTAAGTGAAATGCTTGACCTAATTCCTGGATAACCTAGTGCTCCCTAGCCTAGCGTACCTCTTGGTACTCTCAGCAAGCCAAGACATCAAGTTTGAGTTTTTGGTCAAAGTCAAAGGTTGACCAAGTCAAAGTCAAAAGTTGACCAAGTCAAAGCAATCATGAATTACTCTATGAAGTCAGAAAACAAGTTAGAAGGGGCTTCTAACTTCAAAGCATGGAAGACAAGGATTTACCTCATCCTTGCCAAGAATGAAGTGTTGGATATCGTGAAAGGAAAGATCATAGAACAACAGTTTGAAGTGGGAAAAGAGAAGGAACCTCAAAACGTTGCAATTATGGAGAAGTTCAAGGAAAATGACATCAATGTTATGAGCATCATAGTGGAATTTGTAAAGGACCATTTGATCATCTACATTTCTCATCTTGACTCATCTAAGAAGATGTATGATGCCCTAACTAACCTCTTCTTAGTCAGAAATATTGGACAAGTGATGAATCTGAAGAATGAGCTTTGTGACATGAAAATGAATGATGATGACAACATAACATCATACTTTGTAAGAATATCTCAGTTAAGAGATCAACTACAAGATATTGAGGAAATCATTTTAGAATAGGAACTAGTAAATATAGTACTTAATGGCCTTATTAAGACATGGGATGCATTTTCCACAAGCATGAACACAAGAATAGAGTATCCCACATTTTAAGAAATTTGGACTTGTTGTGCACAAGAAGAATCAAGGATTAGCGCAAAAGAAAAATCCCAAAATAAAGATGATAATCAAGCCTACACAACAAAGTTCAAAAAATTCAGGAATAAGAAGAAGTTTGGCTCAAGGAAGAAACCAAATCAAGAAAAGGATATGTCAAAAATACAATGCTTCAATTGTAAAAAATATGGTCACTACAGGAACCGATGTCCTGAGTTAAAGAAAATGAAGGAAACACATGAAGCAATAGTTTCCAAAGAAAAGGAACCCTCAAACAAAGTCAATAAGGATGAAGCAGACTTCTTCTACTATTCATGGTAACAATATTCTTCTGTAACATAGCCCTTGCACATACCATGTTTACATACATATCATGTGTGTCTATTTATTAGAAGATAAAATGGTCAATGTCAATGAAAAAATACCTATGGGAGAAGAACACGATAAGGATTTCCATTACAATGACTACTAGTAATGTATTTGAAAAGAATGAAGTACATTGACTACCTTTGGTGACAACCCCTATGGAAGCTATTAAAATTGTATATAAGTAACAACTGCCAGATGGGCCACAATCAGAACCAAACTTGAAGAGACTCGGAAGAAGTCATACTAGAAAGAAGTCAGTAATCAAGAGGAAACTAGAATAGGCTTGTGACACTTTACAAAAAGCAAGAAGGATGTAGATGGAAGCATGGACTCTCTCAGATGGAGGGAGTTGATTGCATAATTCCAAAAGAAGAGCATGCATATTTCTCATTCAGGCATGAAGCTAGGATTAGGAGGGAGCTAATCCTCAATGATGTGATCTATTAAAGAACCCGTGAATACTATGAAGTATATTTCCATGTTCTTCATTAGAAGTAGCAGCGATGATAAGCAACACGTTTTCAATTTGACTCTAGAAGAAGTCTTCCTCGAAAATAATCCTTGAATATCCTTGGTTGTCCATCTACATTTATGTTCCTATGATGAAAAGAATACGTTGGAACCTTCAAAAAGGAAGGGAATAGAATCTATAGAAGATTACATGGACTCCAACCTTGAAGAGAAACATGAGGAAGAACATGAAGATTCCAAGAAAGAAAGAAAATTTAGAACAACCAATTGAACCAGTTATTATACCGAGAATCACAAGACTACCAACATGGTTTGAAACCACTAGAAGAAGTCAAACAAAAGGAAGTTATGATGAATAACAATCTATGTGAGAAATTATGAATGGAAGCATTAATAGATACAAGGCGAGATTCAAAACTAGAGGGTTCTCCCAGAAGGAGGGAGAAGACTATGATGATAGCTTGGTCCAGTAACTAGATACACCTCTAGCTGAGCCATTATATCTCTTGTAGTATCCATGGGTTAGAGTTTACATCATATGGATGTAAAGACTTTTCTTCTCAACAAAGTAATTGAAGAAGAAGCATATGTAGAGCAACCTCAAGGTTTTGAGGTATACCAGAAAGAGATCCATGTACACAGATAGAAAAAGACCTTGCATGGATTCAATCAACCTGGTGTAGAGCCTCTCATGTACAACAAAAGTGTGGTGAAAAATTCCTATCACAGAGGAAGTGTATTGAAATGGTTCTTCAGAAGTTCAAGATGATGGATTTCAAATCCATAGAAAACTCCCATGCTGACAGATCTGAAGAAGTTGAGAGACTCTGATCCAGTAGACCCGTCTTTGTACCGGTAATTGATTGTCTCCTTGATGTATTCAACGAATAATAGGCCAAACATTTTCTTTGTTGAAACATGTTGAGCCAGCTCCAGGTGGAACCTAGCCATGAGAATTGAATAATTACAAAGCATGCCTTGAAATATCTTCGTAGGAAGTTTGAGTTATGATATACAATTGCATGGATTTATCGATTCAGATTGGGTAGGGAGTGCAGATAAAAGAATAAGTACTTCTTGGATATGTTTCAGTTTGAGATTTGGCACGATATCATGGGCTAGAAGGAAACAAAAGTTTGTTGCACTTGACACTATAGAATCAGAATATATTGCATCTTGTGATGCTTATATAGAAACAATGTGGTTGTGTAAGCTGGTTTCTTGACTGTTTTGATCAGGTGTTGGATTAGACCATGATATATTTTGATAACCAGAGATGTGTAAATCTCCCAGAGAACTTGGTGTTCCATGACAATTCGAAGTACATTAAGATCAAGAATTATTTTTCTGCATGATAAAGTCCAGAAGGGAGAAGTAGTTCTCCAGTATATCTCCATTGATGAGAAAATAACAGATATTTTGGTAAATCCTCTATCCAAGATGAAAAGTTTGTACACTTGAGGGACAAGATGGGACTCATGGAGATAACTTCCTTATTAGAAAGGGAATTTATTACTCCCCGGGTTGGGAGGGAGCACTGATATGTTATTGATATATGGACAGTCATTTTCCAATTTGGAAAATGGTCCAGGTTGGTAGTCACTTTCCAGTGTGGAAAGTGGTCCAAGATTCTTGATGGACAGTCATTTTCTAGTTTGTAAAATGGTCCAGGTTGGGAAGTCACTTTCCAGTCCAGAAAGTGGTCCAAGATTTTTGATGGATAGTCATTTTCCAATTCGTAAAATGGTCTAGAACGAACAATCATGGTTCGATAGATTGCTTATGTACCATATGTTGGGTATGTGTTACATTTTTTGCATGAGTAGTAGCATATGCATCGGGCACAAGGGGGTTCAAAAAAATTTATGCCTCAAAAAATGTGTCACATATTTTAGGTGGTTTTTCGACACATGGTTTCTTTTCCGATGGTTTTCTATTTCCGGTTAAGAAATTAGGGTTGTTGACTAATCCAGGTGACGGGGTTAGGGTTTTGGATGCCACTGGATCCTATATGCATATTGTATTGTAAACAATGTAACATGATGAATGAATATATAGAATATGTTGGTTTTACCAGTTTGGGTTTCCAGGGGAAAAATCTCTATGTAATGTTTGTATTTGCCATTGTATATTTTATGTTCTTTTACTGAATATCTATTTGCAATAAATATTGTACAAGGTTAAAATCTACATTTGGTATCAGAGATTTTTTGGCTTCAAGGGGATGCCTTTGTCATCATGGGTTTGGCTCGGGACTGTGATAAGCCTTGTTACAGTGGGAGATCTGTGGTATTGATTTTTCAAGTGAAAAGAAATGGCAAGCAATTCGAAGATGGAGATCAAGAAGTTTAATGGGAAAAGTTTTGAGCTATGGAAGCTCAAGATGGAAGATCTGTTGGTGGACAAAGATTAGTGGATCGTGGTAGATCCAGGTACTGCACCTACAGGAACTTCAATAGATGAATGGAAAAAGTTGGATCGGAAGGCAAAGAGCACAATATGACTGTGTCTCCTTGATTCAGTATTACTGAATGTGTCAGAGGAAGCTACAGCCAAGGATTTATGGGAAAAGTTAGGGAAGTTGTATCAGTCTAAGTCCCTAGTAAATAAACTATTCTTGAGAAAGAAGCTGTATAACCTAAGGATGAGAGATGGAGACTCGGTGGAAGATCATTTGAATGCTTTCAATACTGTGGTAAGTCAGTTAGTATTTGTTGAGATTAAAATTTCAAATGAGGATAAATGTTTTAGTTTATTGTGTTCTTTACCAAACTCATGGGATAGTCTGGTTATGGCCATAGGTAGTAATACAACTTCCTTGAAGTTTGATGAATTGGTCTCATCCTTGTTGTCAGAGGAGATGAGATGAAAGAATATGGAAGGACAGAGCACAGACGCATTATTTGCAAGAGGACGTTCCCATGAAAGAAATAGATCTAAGTTCTCAAGTGGAAAATCTAAGTCTAACAGTAAATCTAAATCTCCCATAAATTTTGGAAGGGTATGTTGGAGATGTGGAAAAGAAGGGCACTACAAGAAGCAATGTAGATCCAAACTTGAGAAAAATAAGGGATATGAAGAATCTCCTTATACATAAGAAAAAACCTCCAAGGAAGAGGGAAAGGATAGTAGTCTATCAAGCATTTATAAAGGAGGAATGAAAGTTAAGGAGGGATAAGACATGTCAGGAGTGGATTTCAGGAAAGCAAGGCGGTGGATGGGAGGTGTTATCGCATAATTTATACTTGTCCCAAAGAGAAAGGCTAATGGAACCAAATTGGCATAACAAGAGGTTATCCTATCATTGTCACCTTAATAAGATACCTCTTTCTATTTAGGGTTGATGGCCCAGGGGAGACGTCCCTGATGACCTGGGGGTTTGAGAAGGAAAAGATTAAAGTTTCTATAAAAGTATCCCCTCTCACAAGTCACACTGATCAGAAAGTCCCAAGGTTTTAACCAATGAAGTAATGAAGTTCTTAGATGTACTTTCCTAGAACAAGCAACAAGAAAACTATATCTTTTGCGAGTACAACTTGTTGTTAGTACTTCATAAAACCATGCACTTATATATAAAAGAAATAGTTGATGTATGATGAAGATTTTTTTTTAATATAACAACAATGATTATAAGATAATAGCTTCACAATAAATGCCTTAAAATGGCTTCACAATGACCAAAAATAATCACTCAATAATAGCAAAGTATTAGCATTTGTCAAAAGTTAATTAGGAAATGTATAAATCAACTTTACAGTTGCTTTTAGGTGTTTTTAATGCTGCAATAGATGTTTGTAGCTTACTTTTGTAACATCAGCAAGTAGGTTAGCTAATTAGTCTACTCTAGGGTTAGGAAAAGTTAGTAGATAGCTTGGGGTAAAAGTTTTGAGAGTAGTTTTCATCAATCACTCGAGTGCAAGGCTTAGATTAGTTCTTTTAGGGTTAATGGAGGCTCTTTTAGAAGCAACAAAGTTGAAGGAAAAATGTTAATAGTAGATCTAGAGACAAGAAGGTCAATGATTGAAGTGTTGGTAACCCAAGGCTTCAATCACTAAACCCTAGGGGGAAAATAACCACTAGGAAGTAGGTAACCCTAGGCCCTAACAGTTTTCCTCCTTCTTTAACTTAAGGACAAAGTAGATGACAGCTAGATGAAGCTAAAGATGCTAGGGTGTTGCAATGGAAAGGCCCTTAACACACAACTTCAAGCAAGTAGGGTTTCTAGCATAATCTAGTAGGTGAAAAGTTGTTAAGGAAAGAACAATAACATGTGTTTTAGCCTCCTAGGGTTTTAAGCGAGCAATTTCATAATATTGGAAGAAATGCAAGATAAATACACCATAACCATTCAAATGAAGAGGAATTGCAGAAAATTTACTTACATTCACCAAGAATCATCTAGCAATAGACCTAGTTGAAGACTTCCACCAAGAAAAATGATAAAATACACCAAAAATATCCTCCTCCAAGAAGTGTGCACCAAATTTCAGCCAATAAACCCTAATTAGGGCGTAAATTTCATAACTCACTTAAGTGTGAGTGAAATATGATCCCAAATAAGAGATAATTTTCCCTTATTTATACAATACAAATGACCTTTAATTTACAAATTAGGTCAAAAAGGCCGACATGGCCAGTTTACTTGTGATATCCAGTTTTTACATAAAATGACAAATTAAAACCCTAAATCAAACAAAAAAGGTGATTTCATGCCCTTTTAGGGTGACGTTAGGCCTCTTTGGTGAAACGTTGGCCTCTAGGAGAAAAAAGTTAGGCCTCCCAAGGCTTCTAGATCAAGACACACATGCCACTTGGCACACAACTGCCTCTAAAGTGTCCATCAAACATTGGGTGATGTCAAGGGTCACAGAGGTGATGTCATGGCCCTTTCAAGGCCAACATAATAGTAGGAGGGAAAGACCCCCCCCCCGGGTCCAGGCCTGCTAGGCTGTCTCTGGTGGAACATCCTCCTCTCTCTCTGATGCAAGCCTCTGACATCTTTCTGACACTGGATGGGGTCTCAACATCCATTTAGTGGGATTTTATCCCTATGGAGGTCTGAAATAATCATCTCCCCATGTGTACATTTTTGTCGGGTGTGGCCCTGTAACAACCACAAGTACGCCCTCCATGGGCTCATAAGTCACAAGGATCATAGCAATTTCAATCACATCTAATAATCAAGTTATCTAAACATGTGCATAAAACCCCCCTTTCCCAAACAAGTGCTCAAAGGCATTATGTTATTCTACAAGCCAGGTTTGGAGAGGATGTCAGGAGGTCCTATTGGGCTAATTCTCATTGGATGTGGGATATTTCTAGGTGAAGACAAATGCAAGCCATGTAAGTGGATGAGGTGGTCTAGGGATGTTTGAGAAATGGGTGCAGTGATGACAGGGGAATGTATGGATTACCTGCGGGTGCCTCTGAAGAGGGTGAGCTACACCTTGTCATGGATGCAAATGTTTCCAAGCCCATTCAATGCCTTTTACCTTTTTATCTTATTTCTTTTTATTTCAAGAGACTAGTTAGGGGACACTTCCCTAGCATGGTGACCAGTGGTGACAATGTTACCCATAAGAATTTCATGGAGATGAGAAGGTTGGCTCGTGATGAGACCCCCTTTCTGTTGTCTATGCTACCAAGAGGCACTACCCTAGCATGGTGACCAGATGAATGGTAGTTTCATACCGCTACATGCCCATGGACCTAATAGGTTGGCTCGTGATGAGACCCCCTATCCTCCAACTAGGTCTTGATTTTATTATTTTATGGCCCCCCTTGTTTCTTGCTGAGAAGCCTTTTATTGCTTTCTTGAGGATCCCTGGGCAAAGCATATGAAGGTTTTGTTCTTTTGGGTTTTATCTTTTTCCATCTAACTTTTCCCTCTAGGCCTTTAGCCCCTTCTTCCCACAAGGTAAGGTACAACACTTTGCTAGCTTGGAAAAACCAATGCCCGAACCAATGTAGGGGATGGATGAGAGGGAAAAAAATGAAAAGTGATTAGTATAGTGGGAATGGACGATGACCTTTCATGAACCCACCCAGTGTCAATTCAAACTCTACGAGAACCAACTAGCTAGGGAATCATGTCATTCCCCCAGGTGTGGACAAGTGGAAAGGCATAAGGTCCAAGCACATTTCAGAAGTAATAATAATAATTAAATGCACATAATAAAATGTTTTGAGAATCAGAGTGACACATACCATGATACCCAGACTCATTACCTCATGGAGAAATACCCATTACAGTTGAAAGATCGGGCTGATGGGATGGATGTTGTTGTTGCTGAGAAGGTGGAGGCGCTAAAGATGAAAGATGGGCCCTCATGGGCTAGGCTCAAGTCAATATGGCTCTCAATACTCCATGTCTAGGACCTATGGATCTCAAGACATAATCTCCTTAGTTATCCCTAGGCTAGGGGATAACATCTGGCTCTAACTCGGGGGCATGTGCTCACCGTAGAGTGCATGAGAACCTCAGCTTCTATGGCATGACCTGTAACTTGCTTGATCCCAACAAAATCATTTGTAATCATTTAGGGTGGTGATATCACCCCTATCTCATATATGGTACAAAAAATGAAAGTCAATAAGCATATATACAAAATGGAAATACAGCTGCTCTAGCATGAAATGCAGATGGTATATACAATGAATGCAAATGCCTACCTACTTACCTGTACTTACCTGTCATTTTTTTGGCGAGTAGTAACACTTGATGTGCATAGAGTTCATTGGTAACTTCATATTTTTTCCTTCCATGGTCCCTAGATTGAAAGAGTGTGTTCCTGTGGAACTTATAATCTTGTAGGTACCTATCCATATTCCATCCAATTTTTTTGTGCATACCATGTTTCTCCATATTCTTATGCCATAACAACACTAGATCACCTTCAGCGAAATTCCTCTCCTTTGTCTTGTGATCGAAGGTGTTCTTGATTTTTTCTTGGTTTCTTGTCATTTGGCTTAGGGCGATTCTTCTAGATTCATCCAACTCTATTAACTGGTTAATTCACCCTTGGATTTCTTTATCATTAGTGGTGTATTTCTGAGAAAAATGGAGGATGAGTATTTGTAGATTCACAGGAAGTTTGGCTTCTAACCCATACACTAGCTCAAAAGGGGTCCTTCATGTTGAGTTCTTTGTTGTTATTCGATCTACCCACAAGGAATATTTAATTTTTCTATCCCAAGACCTCTTATTCTCTCCCACAACCTTATTGATGATGTTCATAAGGTTCTTATTGCTCGATTC
The DNA here is from genome assembly GCA_009831015.1 of Picea engelmannii. Taxonomy (NCBI): domain Eukaryota; kingdom Viridiplantae; phylum Streptophyta; class Pinopsida; order Pinales; family Pinaceae; genus Picea; species Picea engelmannii. The sequence continues at coordinate 189,636 of ML786389.1, read as the reverse complement.
TTCCAATCCGTTGCCTTTTGGATAATAATTGGAGGAATGAGATAGAACAATTCCATACTTGAAACAAAATTATGCTAATGCAAGAAAACTGGAAGCATTGGCATTGTCTGTGGTATCTTGGATGGGACCCCGAATCTCGTTATGATTCTTTCCTCCAAAAAGTTCATGACTACCTCCTCGGTGTCCTTCTTTGTGGGAATAGACTCAACCCACCTGGTAAAATAGTGTGTGGTTGTCAAAATCCATCGGTAACCATTAATTGATTTGTCTTTAAATTCCCCAATAAAGTCCAACCCCCACTGTTGAAAAGGAGCTTCTAATACCACATGTTTCAAAGGTTGTGCCGAGAGTTTTGGTTTACCAGTAAAGTATTTCCAAGGTCGGAAAGATCGGATATATTAGTGAGTATCAATAAATAATGTTGGTCAATAGTATCCAGCTCTTAGGATCTTTTGGGCAGTGGTACAAGCTGCGAAATGTCCACCACAATGTTTGGAGTGTAATTACTTCAACAATTTATTAACTTCTTCTTGGTTTACACATCTAAGGAGAACTCCATCGGGGTCTTTCCAACCAATGTCATTCTAGGTCAAACAATATTTCATAGCTTTAAATCTCAAATCCCTTCTTTTGTAGTATACTAGGTGATTTGGGCACGATAAATTCTTAAGGTAGTATATTATATCGAAATACCATTCATCATGTTCTAATTCACTGACTACCATGTTTATTTGTTCACTTTCTCCCATTTGTATGGAAAATTGGTTTCTCTCGGTCATAATACTCTCAGTTTTATCTCTAAGTCATACTCTTGGATTTTGGAGACCCACTTGCCCCTAGTACCCATACAATCTTGTTGCGATAAGACATCCTTTACTGTCGGGTAAGGGACATAAGCCTTGATTTTATTATAACCCACATAATTTCTAAAGTGCTTAAGAGATTTCACTAAGGCATAAGCTTGTTTCTCAGTAATTGAATAGTTAAGCTCTGAATCCCTAAGGGCTTTTCTCCTGAAGGAAATGGGTTGTTCATGGTCATCAACATATTTTTGCAACAAGACACCTGCAATGGTGTCCTAGGAGGAAAAAGAGAATATTATTAAATCACGTGAATAGTCAGGACTAATCAAGACCGGGGCTTGGGAGATAGAATTTTTTATGTCTTCAAATGATTTAATGGCCTTATCATCCCATCTAAAAACTATATGCTTATTTAGTAATGCACTCATGGGTTTTATTCTTTCGGCAAAGTTTGGGACAAGTCTTTGAATGAAATTTATTTTTCCAAAAAAGGATTGTAGGGATTTCTTGTTAGTTGGGGGATGTACATCTTTTATAGACTAGACCCTTTCAGGGTCTATATAAATTCTCCCTTCCGAGGCTATGTGTCCCAAAAGTTTCACTTATCTATCCTGAAGACAAATTTCTTAGGGTTCAAGGAGATACCATACTTTCTACATCGCTCAAAAACAATTCTAAGGTGTGATATGTGGTCTTTCCTCTCCTTTGATACGACTGTGATATCATCTTGGTAAATTTCTATGATTTTCTGAATGAGATCCCTAAAGGAAAATTTCATTGCTCTCTGAAAGGTAGCACCGACATTCATAAGGCCAAATGACATTCTTAAGTACATAAATGTTCCCCATGGTGTGGTAAATGTCGCTTTAAGTTGGTCTTCTCTTTTGAGAAAGACTTAGTTGCATCCATAAAATCCATCCAACATGGAAATAATCCCTGCCCTGGTAACCCTCTGTAACAAATGTTCCATATTTGGGAGGGGGTAGTTGTCTTTCAAGGATAGTTGGTTAAGGTTTTGGAAATCTACACACAAGAGGATATCACCACTTTTCTTTCGGACAACTACCAAATTTTACATGCATGACGAATATATGATGGGAGCTATGATGCCAGCATCGACCATCTTCTACAGTTCCTTTTGTATTTGGTTTTCCAATTTTGGGTTGATATGTCTTATCTTTTTTCGGAAATATTTGGCTCCTTCCGTCAAAGGTATAGCATGTTGGATAACATCACCCCTATAAGCCTTTTGTTCATCATAATTCCAAGCAAAGGTATCTTTGAATTCTCTTATGAGGTCTACAATTTCTATCCTTTTCTTTTCAGTAGTTCCTTTCCCTATTTTGACCATTCTTGGATCCATCTTTGTGTCGATGTTGAACTCTAGGGATTCATCTGTTTGTTTGTTGGGTTTCTTTCCTTTGAAGACATTGTTTCTGTCATAGAGGTGTTCTAAAGGGACACATACTTTTGGAAAAGTGTTATTTTGTAGGTTAACCACATCTAATGACTTGCAAATCAGTGATTTCTCTACTTTTCTCCATGAATCTAATGATTTGGTCATCATCTTCAAAGACTTTCCAATGTTCCAAGTTATCAGGGATCGATGGTCTAAACAAGACTTCCATTTTGCACAAGTTTTGGAGCGGACCATCACAAGGTTGTAAGGTGGAAGCGGAAATAGCCAGGGCATCTGCCACATAGTTTTCCTCTCGGGGAACTGCTTTGATTGTCACTATTTCAAAACATTTTGCAATGGATCCTGCAAAGTGACAATACCATTTTAGCCTCTCATTCTTAGCAGGAAAGTCTAGCAACACTTGTGATACTATCAGGTCTGAGTCCCCTACAACTCTTAGGTGTGTGACACCTTTGTCGATTGCCAAGTTAAGACCTATGATCAAAGCTTCGTATTTGGCAACGTTGTTTGTATAGTGATATTCAAGTCTATAGGAATAATAGAATCTCTCCTTGGATGGGGTCGATAAGACAATACCTATCCCTGAGATAGAACTCAAATGAGCTCCATCAAACTCTAAATTCCACATTCCTTCAAGTGTCTTGGTAGGTTTATCCTTCAAACTTGCCTCTTGGATGAACCAATTCTCAATCCCATTGTTAACACAGAGGAGTTGATCATCAGGTTCACTAGGGATCTCAATAAGGCATCCTGTGATGGGATCTTTGTGAAGGGTAAATAATCCTCCTTCAAGGTGAGGTATGACAGCTTCGGACCCTTGGTTTTGGAAACTTTCGGTCAAGTTTTCTATAAGGTCCTTACGGGGTATGATCCCCCAATTTCTTAGAGCATATATTACCAATACATCAATACTAAAAGGAACATTAGGGCAAGCATGGAAAGAAACACTCAGGTCCTTAATAATGCCTCGTGTAAAGCGTCCTTGTGTATTTGGTTGTTATATGATTAGACCCGATTAGTGCATGACCCTTTCGGTTATAATATTACTAGGAGTATCTGGGTCAAATACATAGTTATGGAGGAGGGAATCATTGACTTGGAGGGTAATGTAAAAATATGCAGGTTTCCCATATTTTTTTCCCATGCTTCCTACTTGGTAGACAAAAGCGGATTCTTCTTCAAGATTGTCATCCTCATAAATTTGTGGCAGGGAGTATTCAACATCTTCAACCTCAGGTTTTCCAAATATGTCTTGAGTGGGTTCCATATCCTCAGGTGGCTCATTTTGTTGAGAAAATAAGGAAGCGTCTTCCATGTTTGTGAAACATGTGCTCCATTTTCTAGGGTAAGAACTATATTCTACCTCAAGGATCTCTGGGAGGTCATGCTTCAGTTCTATCATGCTCTCATCATTTCGTTCCCAGCTATCATTATCGTTAAGGAGGTTAATTGGATAGGTTGAATCGTTGAGCCTAAGGTTTTCCTCAATATGACAAGCAACCTCTTGTGCTTCTTCCAAGCTTGGGGGTAATCGATCCTTGAGGGTGAACTAGAAATTTCCCTCTAAGGAGTTTAGGTAATGTTGGAGAATGGAACTTTTTGGGTGAAATTTGGGTTGGAGTTTTCCAAGGAGAATATTGAACCTATAATTGAAATCCCTAATACTCTCATTGGTTCCTTTGTAAACTTTGAGGTGTTGAGTGTGGAAGGAAGCTATACTTTCCTTTTTACGTCATTTGTTTTTGAAAGCTAGTTCTAGATCCTCAGGGGTTTTGAAGCTCCCACTTGGGTATTTTTTAATCTAGGTTTTGGAACTCCTAGTGAGTGAGCTTGTAAAGAGCCTCATAAAGGTGTCAGGGTGTTCTTCTCCATATTAGTGAAATTCAAACCCTTCACAAAAATTGGTCCAATGTGAGTTACCATAGGATCCTCCCTCTCTTGAGAATCTAGGTATCCAGGAATCAACCCCTTTGGGGAGATCATGTAATCATCCTTGTGTGTTATCCAAATCCAAAGGGCCAAAGAGTTCTTTGTGAGACCATTTAGGAGGATCTACAAGGGAAATAGGAATTACAGTAGTAGAAGAGAGTGTGTATCGACATCCGGTACAGGTCATCATTTGTGAAGTCACTGGATAATTTTCTTTAAATTATCAGAGGGATGAGGGGATCACCCTTAGTGGAGTCACCACGTAAGCTTTGGAAAGTAAACGATTTTGAGGAAAGGCTTACTGAGAAGTGTCGTCTTTGAGGAGAAATGACTCGGTGTTCCTCGACAGCAGTGCCAAAATGTTATCGCACAATTTGTACGTGTACCAAAGGGAAAGGCTAAGGGAGGAAAATCAGTGTAACATGAGGTTATCCTTGTAGATTTTAACCTTGTACAATATTTACTGCAAACATATTTTTAGTAAAAGAACAGAAAAGATACAATGGCAAATACAAACATTACATAGAGATTTTTCCCCTGGAAACCCAAACCAGGAAAACCAACATATTATATATACATTCATAGTATTACATTGTTTACAATACAATATACATATAGGAGCCAGTGGCATCCAAAACCCTAATCCAATGACCTGGATTAGTCAACAACCCTAATTCCTTAATCGGAAATAGAAAACCATCAGGAAAAACTATGCCGAAAAATCACCCAAAAATGTGACACGTTTCCTGAGGCAAAAAAAAAATCTAGCTAGAGAACCAGAGAGGTTGTTTCTAGTTGGCTGGGAGGAAAAAATTTTAGTTTTAGGAAGTTTGTACAAGGGACCAAGGAGAAACTCCTCGAATCACCTGGGACTAAATCAACTAGAGACTTGAAGGTATTTTACTAATTGTTTTAATTGTGAACATTGTGATTAAATTGTCAAAATTGTTATTTGGTTCATTCATTATATTAAGGATGCTTACCAAAATTTATAATTTCAATCAAAGCATTTACATTTGAAAGACACTTGAAATAACATGAGTTTTACATTGATAATTAAATTCATGTACAATGTTTACAATAGGATAAATCTCGAGGCCTTATAGGGAGGGGTCTCACATATGGTATCAAAGCTCAATTGGAATGTCACCTTATCAAGATATGTATCAAAGGTCATGAAGGACACCATTGAGTTGGTAAAGGTTAGAAGATTGAGTGACAATAGAGCCAAAATTGATTCAAGAGATGGAGGAGCAAGTGATTCAGATTAGGAAACCATTAAAGGAGACACGTGATAAACATAAAAGTCATGTTGATGCACATAGAACTGATCGAAGTTATGAAGTAGGATATCATATTTTCATTTGTATCAAGCCTAATAAGAATATAATTTTGTGATGTCCCCACTTTGGGACATCATTACATTACAGGGGGTTCTGATGATCAGAGTAGCTAGATGGAGGTTGTAGCGAGTACAAAGATTATTGAGAGGTATTTTTGGGTCTAACTTGCATCGCTCATCCTATTTCATCATTATGATCCATTCCACACAGATTGTCTTTGGTTCCATTGCATTCCAACGGTTTCCATGATTTTGAGTATTTTGAGCTATAGGTTGATTAAATTCATTGAAGAGGTCATTTTGGGCACAATACTTGGAGGAACCTCTCAATGTAATAGCTCATTGGAATCAGGAGGAACAACACTATAGAATAGGATGATGAGAAGTGACTTTCAGTGGCTAGGGAAGCCACAAGGAGAGATAAGGTGATTTTCAAAGGTAAAAGGTTAATTAATTAATTAAAGTGATTTAATTAATTAATTAATAATTAATAAAATGGAAGTCACTTTGGAGGGACAAGGTGAGCAAGAAGTACAAAGGAGAGGCAAGGGCCTCTATTCTATCATTCATGTATGTTTATCATTTTGATATCTGGCACCTAGCTAGAGAGCCCATACATTGGGGGTTTTGAGGGTTTTGACTTAACAAACCCTAGAGGATGATTCAGTGGTGAAATATTCAACCTAGCTTGTCCCAAGCCTGGTCTTGGGGATGCAATACTCCCCCACACCATTATAGTTCATCTCTACTCAGTGCAGGAGGGTTCTACACTAGCCACAGGCACAAGAAGAGAGAGAGGGTGCACCATTGGGGGTTTATAGCAAGGGGGGCGCACCATCCATTGAGGGAAGTTCATTGCAGGTGATTGGCAGGGCTTCTAGATATTCGAGCACATGGGTTTTCATTACAGGGTATTTGACATCAGATCTAGTCCATTCAAGATGAGTTTTATGTTCCATTCGATTTATTATATGCATGGGACGAATTGGAGGAGAGGAGAAAACTTCAAAAAGTGGTTTCAGTCATTTTCTAGCCCAGACCTTCATTATTTCTCTTGGGACTTCACTAGTGAGGTAACCAAGCCCCGATCTATCATTCTAGTGGTTTTTTGGAGCATTTGGAGGCATCTAGGAGGGAGGCCAAATTATCTAGGGTTTCAGGAATCCAGGGGGGTTCACCATTCCTTGGAGGGAGGTTATATCCACAACTTTGAGAGGGGTCTTGGAGATTTGAGCACCCGAGTTGTTCTTGTATTTATCCGATCTACTGTTTGGCATATTTACCAAAGGGTTTGGACATCTTTGACAAGAGGGCCAAATTGTTGAGGTTATTCAGTGTTCCAGCAGGGTGTGGCACCTTCCAGCTTCGGGGTTGGCACTTCATATGGTCCAGATCTATTCTTGCATTGGTCTTCATTGAGTATTCATCCTTTGGAGGCTTGTAGTCTTTTATTGGAGCATTTTGTAGCAGCTTCTATTGTGTTTATTGGAGCCATTTGTTGAGCATTCTAGATCAACCTCACTCTTGTATCAGGTTCTTGCTCATTATATTAATAAAGGTCAGATCTTGCTATTGGTTCCATATTTGGTGTATCTTGTACTTTCATTTATTGTATCTTCAAATCTATGTGTGATTATTGAACATAAACCTTAAGGTTGAAATCAAGAGGTCAACCTGCAAGTAAAACACATACAAACAAGTAAATCAACAAAGTGTTTGACGAAATGCCACACTTAGTAAAAGTTTAAAATTCATGCAAGACGTGATGTTCCTGGCATATTTCCTTGGGAACATTACACATTTGATTTGGGAAAGGGACAAAGTTATCGCCACAATTTATAAGGTCATTTAAAATTAAAGAAAGAATTGGACTCGTTGTCTATCACCTCGTACTACCATCCTACTTGCATAAAACCAATGATGTTTTTCATATATATTTTCTATGACATTATGTTGCTGACGAATCTCACAAACTAAATTGGAAGGAATCGCAAGTCTCAGAAGTAGGAACCATCATGGTTAAATCATTATGCATATTGGACCATAGGTTCCAACAACTCAGGAATCATTTGATAGACCAAGTTAAGGTCTAATGGCACACGTATATCCCAACATCTACTACTTGGAAGGATGCAGAGACCTTACGATGAGATTATCCCTCACTTTTTTTACCACAACCTTGAGACTATGTTTCTCGAAGGATAGGTGTATGTAATGCCCCATTTTGACTTATACAGCTAGAATTACTTATGGCCTAGTATTCATTTGTTTATTGTATGTGGAACACTATTAACTTGACACTTTAAATTTTAGACAAATGGACCTATGTGAATGTAAATAATATGAATGTTTATCGTTATGTGATCTATGATGGATAATATTATGCGACCTATTTCTAGCATAAAAATTTGAATTTGAAAGATATTGGTACATGGATACCTAGTTAAAGATATGGTTAAATGGAATTATATGTTAATAGTGTATAGATATGTAGGAGTTCGTGTTATAAAATAATCTACAGATTTAATGGGTTATGTAATAGCCAAAGAACGATGATAATAAAGGGTTGATGTTGTGAACTATTGATATTACGACAGCTGCAAGAGGTATTAACATCTACGTGTAACCTTTGACGAGTCTGAAATATGCTGAGAAACAAGAGAAACCCTAGAAGATTAGGAAATAACCTTAGAAGACAAGTCGGGTCAAGATAATAATTTATATTAAATTATTATCCTCCAAACAGTCACTTGGAGGACTATAAATAAGAGGGTGCTAGAGCTCATTTGTCACACTCACTCTCACAACTGCATAAGGACAAGTGTTCTGCATGACTAGAGGAGAGTTGTAGTTGTATCAGTGGTGACTTGGTCTTTGGTTATGGTTGGACTTTTTTCCTGGTTATGGTTTGGACTTTCTACTTGGTATGCTAGCTTTGGAGAGAGGTATGGTACGTTGATTGGTTAATGGTTCTAGGGTTTTCTTATAGAATTATTCTATATGTCAAGGTTAAGGTGCTCAGGGATGGCCTATGTGCCTATGGTTGGGTGACAATATTGCTATATTGTCTACGATGAAATGATCACACCTATTATTTTAACAGGTTATGGGCCTACACTATCTTCAGACATTCTAACCATTGGAAGGTAGATTGGGAGGATTTGCTCAGTTGCAGTTGCAGCTGCAGTCAAAGTTTTGTTGCAGCAACGAAACCCTAACCCTCGTGTTGAGGCACCTTAAGTGAAACTCTTGACCTAATTCTTGGATAACCTAGTGCTCCTTAGCCTAGCGCACCTCTTGGTACTCTCAGTAAGCCAAGGCATCAAGTTTGAGCTTTTGGTCAAAGTCAAAGGTTGACCAAGTCAAAGTCAAAAGTTGACCAAGTCAAAGAAGTCATGACTTACTCTATGAAGTAAGAAAACAAGTTAGAAGGGGCTTCTAACTTCAAAGAATGGAATACAAGGATTGACCTCATCCTTGCCAAGAATAAAGTGTTGGATATCGTGAAAGGAAAGATCATGGAACAACAGATTGAAGTGGGAAAAGAGAAGGAACCCTAGAACGTCGTAGTTATGGAGAAGTTCAAGGAAAATGACATCAATGTTATGAGCATCATAGTGGTCTCTGTAAACGACCATTTGATACCCTACATTTCTCATCTTAACTCATCTAAGAAGATGTATGATGCCCTAACTAACCTCTTCTTAGTCTGAAATATTGGACACGTGATGAATCTGAAGAATGATCTTCGTGACATGAAAATGGATGATGATGAAATCATAACATCATACTTTGTAAGAATCTCTCAGTTAAGATATCAACTTCAAGATATTGAGGAAATCATTTCATAAAAGGAACTAGTAAATATAGTACTTAATGCCCTTCTCAACACATGGGATGCATTTTCCGCAAGCATGAACACAAGAACAGAGTATCCCACATTTGAAGAAATTTGGACTTTTTGTGCACAATAAGAATCAAGGATTAGCACAAATAAAAATCCAAAAAGAAATATGATGATCAAACCTACACAACAAATTTCAAGAAATTCAGGAATAAGAAGAAGTTTGGCTCAAGGAAGAAACCAAATGAAGAAAAGGATATTTCAAAAATACAATGCTTCAACTGTCAAAAATATGGTCACTACAGGAACTGGTATCCTGAGTTAAAGAAAAGGAAGGAAACACATGAAGCAACAGTTGCCAAAGAAAAGGAACCCTCAAAGAAATTCAAGCAGGATGAAGCATAGTTCTTCTACTGGTCATGGTAACAATATTCTTATGTAACATATTCATTGCACATACCATGTTTACATACATATCATGTGTGTCTATTTCTTGGGAAATGTCAATGAAACAATACCTATGTGAGAATAACAAGATAAGGATTTCCATTATAATGACTACTAGTAATGTATTTGAAAAGAATCAAGTACATTGACTACCTTTGGGGACAATCCCTATGGAAGCTATTAAAATTGTATATAAGTAAAAACTGCCAGGTGGGCCACAATTAGAACCAAACTTGAAGAGACTCGAAAGGAGAAGGACCAGACATAAGTTAGTAATCAAGAGGAAACTAGAATAGACTTGTGACACTTTACAGAAAGCAAGAAGGATGCAGACGAAAGCATGGAATCTCTCATATGGAGGGATATTATTGCATAATTCCTAAAGAATAGCATGCATATTGATCATTCAGGCATGGAGCTGGGATTAGGAGGGAGATAATCCTCAATGATGTGATCCATTAAAGGAACTGTGAAGACTATGAAGTATATGTCCATGTTCTTCATTAGAAGTAACAACCATGATAAGAAACATGTTTTCAGTTTGACTCTAGAAGAAGTCTTCCTTGAAAAGAATCCTTCAATATCCTTGGTTGTCCATCTACATTTATGTTCCTATGATGAAAAGAATAAGTTGGAACCTTCAGAAAGGAAGGGCATAGAATCTATAGAATATTCCATGGAATCCAACATTGAAGAGAAACATGAGGAAGAACAAAAATATTCCAAGAAAGAAAGAAAAGTCATAACAACCAATTGAACCAATTGAACCAATTGTAGTATCCATGGGTTGGATTTTATATGAGATGGATGTAAGACTGTTCTTCTCAACATAGTAATTGAAGGAGAAGCATATGTAGAGAAACCTCAAGGTTTTTGAGGTATACCATAAAGAGACCCATGTACGCAGATAGAAGAAGACATTGTATGGATTCAAGCAACCTAGTTCAGAGCCTCTCATGTATAGCAGAAGCGTGGTGAAAAAATAATATGACAAAGGAAGTGTATCGAAATGGTTCTTCAGAAGTCTGGGATGATGGATTTAAAATCCATAGAAAACTGCCATGCTGACAGATCTGAAGAAGTTGAGAGACTCTGATCCAGTAGACCTGTCTCTGTACCGATAATTAATTGGATCCTTTATGTATTCGATGAATACTAGGCCGAACATTTTCTTTGATGTAAACATGTTGAGCCAGTTCCAGGTGGAACCTATCCATGAGAATTGAATAATTACAAAGCATGCATTGAAATTTCTTTGTGGGATGTTTGAGTTATGATATACAGTTGCATGGATTTATCGATTCATATTGGGAAGGGAGTGCAGATAATATAACAAGTACTTATTGGATATGTTTCATTTTGAGATTTTCCACGATATCATGGGCTAGCAGGAAACAAAAGTCTGTTGCACTCATCACTATAGAATGAAAATATATTGCAGCTTGTGATTCTTATACGAAAACAGTGTGGCTCCATAAGTCGGTTTCTGGAATGTTTTGATCACGTATTGGATTATACCATGATATATTGTGATAACCAGAGCTGTGTAAATCTCTCAGAGAACTTGGTGTTCCATGAAAATTCAAAGCACATTGAGATCAAGCATTATTTTTCTGCGTGATAAAGTCCAGAAGGGAGAAGTAGTTCTCCAATATATCTCCAATGATTAACAAATAACAAATGTTTTGGTAAAGCCTCTGTCCAAGATGAAATGTTTGTGCACTTAAGGGACAATCTGGGAATCATGGAGATGGATTCCTTATTGGAAAGGGAAGTGATTACTCCTCGGGTTGGGAGGGAGAACTAATATGTTATTGATATATAGACAATCATTTTCCAGTTTGGAAAATGGTCCAGGTTGGGCAATCACTTTCCAGTTCGAAAATTGGTCCAAGATTCTTAATGGACAGTCATTTTCCAATTTGGAAAATGGTCCAGGTTGGGAAGTCACTTTCCAGTCCGGAAAGTGGTCTAGGATTTTCGATGGAAAATCATTTTCCAATTCAGAAAATGGTCCAGAATGGATAATCATGGTTTGAAAGATTGTTTATGTACCATAGACAGTGATTCCCCTTGTGGCCAATGTGGGGGAATGGTCTAGGACAATCATTCTCCTTGGCATTCACTCTGATAAGTGGTCAAGCAGAATGGTTCACCTCTCTGGAAATCATTCTTTCGAATTTCATAGTTGTGATCAGTTTTGAAGACTAGTCTAATGTAGGAGGTTGGTGCAAGAAAGTCATTTCCATAGGAAATGGTCCAGATAATCATTCCCTAGGGAAGACTCATTCTCTCCAGGTTGCACCATGAATCGTACTGGAAGAATGGCCTAGTTAGGTTGATGGGTCTATGTTCAACAGTCAAGGATATTCATTCCCTAGGGTAGACTCATTCTCTCTAGTTTTCACTATGAATCGTGTTGGAAGAATGGCCCAATTAGGTTGAATGGTCTAGGTTCAGAAATCAAGGACGGTTATTCTTCTATGCTTGAAAAGAATAGTCCAGACATATCATGGCTAATGTTTAACTTTACGAGGGCAGATTCTCTTCCATATATCACAGATGTGAGTGGAAGAGTGGCCCAAATGATTCATTCCATATCATGACATTGTTAATATCAGATGATATTATTGTTGTGGAGACTGCATGTCTCTGGACAATAGTTGTATGCTACTATGGTGGACGTGATCCACTGGTAGTGACTATGTGTCATTGGTTAGTAGTTGTATGCTACTAGGAGTGGTTTTGTACCACTGGATAGTCGTTGTATACTACTATGAATAGACACAATTATGTTCTATTGGGTGGCATTGTTCTAGTTGCCATAGAGACTATCTAGTTGGATAGTGATGATGGTGCTCGTGATTTTATCATGAGATAGTTTGTGTGGATATGATGATGAAACCGATTGAATGGTATGTTTGTGCTCAAGACCATTTCCTTTAATAACTCCCTAGATAGGAGGGAGTCTTGATATTACGATAGTTGCGAGAGGTATTAACCTCTACATGTAACCTTTGACGAGTCTACAATATTCTGGGAAGAAAGAGAAACCCTAGAAGGTTAGGAAATAACCTTAGAGGAAAAGTCAGATCAAGATAATAATTTATATTAAATTATTATCCTCCAGAAGTAGAAGTCGGCCCACTTATCTCACTTGGAGGACTATAAATAAGAGGGCGTTAGAGATCGTTTTTCACACTCACTCTCACAACTACATAAGGACAAGTGGTTCGCATGACTAGAGGAGAGATACAACTATTTCAGTGGTGACTTGGTCTTTGGTTATGGTTGGACTTTCTACTTGGTTATGGTTTGGACTTTTTGCTTGGTACGTTGGCTTGGGAGAGAGGTACGCTACCTTGATTGGTATTGGTTCTAGGGTTTCCTTCTGGAATTATTATGTTTGTCAAGGTTAAGGTGCTCGAGGGTGGCCTCTATCCCTATGGTTGGGTGACAATATTGTTATATTGTCTACGGAGAAACGAGCACAACTATTATTCTAACATGAACATAGACCGAGAAATGATATGAAATTAATCATTTTTACGTTAAATTGTGTTGGTTCAACTACACTGTTATGACGTGTGGGAAAGTGTAGGTTTTTCAGGTAGTGATACTGCCTAAAACTGAATATACGATGACAAAATTATCAACAACATAGTGCCACCATATTGGTCGGGATAGGGTATTGACCCTAGTTCTATTAGGGAGGGGTGGAGGCATTTCCCACCGCGTATCCTCTGAAACATGTAGTCATGAGAGGATGGTGTTAGGTCACACTCTCCTGGATGTGTGATGATGATTACCAATTGTCTATTGGGGAAACTTGGTTAAGATAGTTGATAATTCTGCTTACGAGTTCTATCTGGAGTTAGGTCAATATAGTTGACACTCTAAGATAGTCCAACAGAGAAAGGATAGGGATGGAAGATGGAAGTAGGTTAAGAAGGCAAGGTGTTAGAAGTATTTGAGAATATATGGGGTTTTAATCTTATAGAATAAGTGTTTGACTTACTCTATGTTCTTTAATAGAAAATGCTTGATTTAATTACAATTATCTAGGCAAATGTTGTTTTGCACTAAATTTTTACAATTGAAGGATTATACTAATATTGTACATGGTTGATTTATCCATTATGAAGTTAATTTCGTTGTTGATTGGATTGGAAGCATACAAGAATTGCATTAGATGTGTTAATTATTGTCATTAGTACACGCACGAGCTATGTATGCACTAGCTACGCATACATGCCTTGCACATGTACATTAGTATTTATGAATGTATTAAATTAATGATGTTGATTATATGATCTATATGTATGAACCCTACTATTATTATCCTTATATTGTGAATGACCATAACTTCAGGATGAAGTTTCTTAGAGGGTGGGTGTATGTAACACCCCAAATGGATTTAATTAACAAAAAATGAGTAATGTAATTAAATTCATTAATGAAATGAAGTTAACCAAAGTAATTAAACTCATTAATGTAATTAATTCAATTATATTAATTAATTAGTTAGGTTTGATTGCAATTCAATTAATGGATTAAATAATATAATTAAATAAATGAAATAATTATTTTAGTGGAATGTGCGTGATTCTGTATGGTTGGAAACGATAGTAGTTGATAAAGAATTTATGAAGGAGGAATGAAAGTTAAGGAGGGATAAGGCATGTCAGGAGGGGGTTTCGGGAAAGGAAGGTGGTGGATGGGAGGGATAAGGGCAGGGATTTCATGTTGGAGAGATATTTTTATTTTGGAGAGGGCAGGAGAAGGAATTTTGGGAGAGAAAGAAGTTAGTGTTCTGGAAATTGTGGACTTATACAAGATTGAACTTGTTTCTGGGAATTTTGGGCTTGGGGGCCAGGAAACCACCAGGATTTTTAAGAGCTAGGGAGTCGGAGAGGGTCTTCCTAGCTGGTTGGGAGGAAAAACATTCAGTTTTGGGAAGTTTGAAAAAGGAACAAGGGAGCAACTCCTTGACTTAGCTAGGTCTAAATCAACCAAAAGCTTAAAGGTATTTACTAATTGTTTTAATTTTGAACATTGTGATTAAATTGTCAAAATCGTTATTTGGTTCATTCATTATGTTAAGGATGCTTACTAAAATTTACAACAGAAATTTTATAAAATTTGAATATGACAGATAATATTTGTGTACAAGGTGTATGGATGACTCGTAATGAAGATAACAAGGAACCCATTAAGGGAGGACAAGAAATGGAGATAACAAGGAACCCATTAATGATAAGAAATGGGGAGAAATGGCTTAAAAGATTAGGAAATATTGAAAACTTAAAGATGACCTCGTGTTAGAGTTATTTAAGTCCTTATTTAAAAATGAGATTCTCCTAAATATGTGTTCCAAAGAAAGATTTTTTTCCAAACTTAATGAGGATCAAAACCAAATTACTTCGTTGTAGGTGTAATGTCCCTTTCTCAGTGATGGTTACTACAGGGAGCGACTTAGTAGTCTAAATGTTCCCGTAGACTATAGTCGAAACAAAAAGGGGAATAACACCTCTAACTAATGTCATTCACCAAGGTCTAAAATGAAAGTGACAATAAGGAGGAAAAAGGAGGTTTAAGTGACTTAATTAATTATTGAGGTGGAACTTAGGGAAAAATTCACTTAAGCGGTAAAGTGAACGTCTAATTAGAATAAAAAGGGGGTTTAAATGACTTGAGTGTGTTAATGTTTATGCCATTATTATAGTTCTTTTCATTTCAATAAATAAGAGCATCATAAGAACAACATCACTGAGAAACACACATTCACAAGAGACACAACATTTATCCTGGGAAACCCTCTAGGGGAAGAAAACCCAGCAAAAAATTCCTTATCATAAATAGCTTATACAATGTTCAAGAGATAACTCAAACCAATACAGAAAGTCATCCCCAAGAGATGCGCCACTCTTCTCCCTCTCTCCAACTGGTAATTGCAGCTTGCCTCATAACAGAATGAGCAAGTGAGTTGTGTGTTAGAAGTGAGGCACTAGCCTCCTATATATACAAGACTGGCACGTGTGAAAGGGTTTCATTGGCAGGGATGACCTCTCACTCTGGGTGGGTAAACCCACCTTTAATTAATTCTGGGTCTTCAATAATAATTGTTAGGGCTGACTTCTTATTCTTCCCTTTATAATTGTTCGATGACCAATCCGCAAAAGGGGATTTGGTCCTTATACAATTACCAACATGATTAATCCACAATGGGGATTAATCCTAATAATAAAATAACAATAATAATAAGAATGCTCTTCGCAGTTACATTATTTCAACACTCCCCCTTAACAAGAAGGGTATTCTTCATCAGCATTAGGTGAGAGAGGTCTGCATCATCAGTGGCATCAGGAGGACAGTATCATCAATATCATATTGAAACATTGGCTAGCATATTTACGAGTCATCGAAAGTTTTCTTCATCGGTAGCATCATCATTCTCGAAAGAATGCTATCATCATATGCATCAAATATGTATCAGTAAAAATGATACCTCATCACAGCACTAGGCTAGCAATACTACACTGGCTCAATGTCATAGCTTGTTAAGTTGGTAGCTCAGTGTCAGTCACATCTTGCTTTACATCTAACAACTAGGTCAGAAGCAAGGAATATCATCATCTCGCTTTACATCTAACCTCTAGGTCAGAAGAGAGGAATCACAACGTCATGCTTTACGTCTAACAACTAGGTCAGAAGCATGATTCATCTTGCTTTACATCTAACAATGAGGTCAAAAGTAAGGAACACATCAACATATTTCTTTACGTCTAACAACGAGGTCAGAAGCGAGGAATCATCTTGCTTTACATATAACAGCGATGTCAGAAGCAAGGAACACAACGTCATGCCTTACGTCTAACAACTAGGTCAAAAGCATGACTCATCTTGCTTTACGTCTAACAACTAGGTCAGAAGCAAGGAACACACAACGTCATACTTAATGTCTAACAGCAAGGTCAAAAGAATGACTCATATTGATTTACGTCTAACAACGAGGTCAGAAGCAAGGATCACACGACATCATGCTTTACGTCTAACAACGAGGTCAGAAGCATGACTCATCTTGCTTTACATCTAACAGCGAGGTCAGAAGCAAGGATCACATGGTGTCATGCTTTACGTCTAACAACGAGGTCAGAAGCATGACTCATCTTGCTTTACATCTAACAACGAGGTCAGAAGCAAGGAAAATATATATGCTCCCCCTTTCAGGGAGGGTCCTTTCGGACTATACCAAGCTTATCTTAAAAGTGTTCAAACTTTACACGAGATAGAGGCTTAGTCAACACATCAGCAACCTGTTCATTCGTGCTAATGTACTGGAGCTTCAAGGCTCCTCTCTGTACCATGTCGCGGATGAAATGATAGCGGATCTCTATGTGCTTCGACCTGTCGTGGAACACANGATTCTCTATCATTTTTATGCAGCTTTGATTGTCACATAGAATCGCGGTTGCTCTCATTTCCAAATCAAATAGGCATGTCAGCAACTTTCGAAGCCATATAGCTTCGTAGCTAGCAGAACATGCGGCAATGTACTATGCTTTCGTTGTGCTGAGAGCAATACTGGATTGCTTCCTACTCTACCACGAGATCATAGTTGATCCCAAACTGAAACAACATCCGGAAGTTCTTTTTCTATCTGCAACGCTTCCTGCCCAATCTACATCAGTATAACCACTCAATGTGAAGTCATGATCTCCATCATAGTTGAGACCATAATCCATTGTACCTTTAAGGTACCTCATCACATGTTTTGCAGCCACTAGGTGAACACGTCTAGGCTCTACCAGAAACTGACTCAAGGTGTTCACTGCAAAACAGAAGTCTAGTCTGGTGTTCGTCAGGTACATTAGTGATCCAATAATCTATCTGTACAGTGTGGCATCTATCAATTCTGATGAAGTATCGACCAGCAGTTTCAGCTTCGCTTCCATGGGTGTATTCATGGACTTGCATTCTAGCATGTCAAATCTCTTTAAGATTTCGACCGTGTACTTCCCTTGATTAAGGAAGATTCTTTCTGGACTCTGCCATACCTCAAGACCTAAGAAGTATGCATTAGGCCAAGGTATTTCATTTCAAATTCTGCGGCAAGTCTCTGTTTACATTCAACGATGAGCTTTTCTTCTCCAGTTAAGAATAAGTCATCCACATACAATAGTAATATTATTGGTTCATTGTCCATAATTTTGAAGTAGAGATTTGAGTCTGCTTTACTCTTGATAAAGCCTAAGCTCATCAAGAAACTATCTATACGGCCATACCAAGCTCTAGGAGCTTGCTTCAATCCGTATAAGGCTTTCTTCAATCAGCAGACATGAGACTTCCTGTCTTCAACCTCAAATCCTTGGGGTTGCTCTATATACACTTCCTCTTCGATAACACCATTCAAGAAGGTTCTCTTCACGTCTATCTGGTGCATCTTCCATTTAATCTTGGTAGCAAGAGCTATAATGGTTCTGATCGAAGTGTATCTGGACATAGGAGTGAATGTCTCTTCATAGTCAATACCTTCCTTCTCGGAAAAGCCACGAGTGACAAATCTTGCTTTATATTTCTCAATACTTCCATCAGCAACATGTTTTATTTTGAAGAGCCATTTTCATGATACCACATCCTTACTTTTTGGTCTAGGAACTATTTCCCATACATCATTCTTTATTATGGATTGGTATTCCTCTGTCATAGCATCTGCCCATTCCTTCTTTTGAATGGCCTCTTCAAAGCATGTAGGTTCTTCATCAAGTAGATTGCACATCAAAGCCGTGTAACTAGAGAATGGCTTTGGTCTTTTCACCTGTCTCGTGGTTCCTTCTGGAACACCATACTTCTCTCCATCTTGAATAAGCTCTCTTGCCCAAGCAGGCTTTCTTTTATGGGATAAGGTCATATGAGGAGGTTCTTGAACTTCTATTATATCATGATCTTCAGAAGTCTCCTCATCAGGGGAAGTTACAACTTCCCTTACAGGTTCTGCAGCTCTGGGAACTTCCCTCATGGATTCTGTAGTCCTGTGATTTACAGGTTCCTCTTCATATACTTCTTCAAGCTAGCATCTTCTCTATTTATTAAGTGTTGCTTCTTCATGAAAGGTCATATCCCTGCTAATCTCAATGTGGCGGTGACCTGGTATGTAGATTCTGAAGGCCTTGGAGACCCCACAAATATTCCACAAATATTCCCCTCTTTCTGAAGGGTTCCAACCTGTTTCTTTTCTCTTTCGATATATGAATAAACACTGGACAACCAAATATTTTGAGATGGCTTACCTCTGGCTTCTTTCCGATGAGCATTTCTTCTGGGGTCTTGAACCCAAGTGCGCTATGGGATAATTGGTTTTGCACATAAAAAACAGCCATTGTTGCTTCTGCCCATAAGCACATAGGAAGATCTTGATCTTCACAGCTTCCAGCATGGTTCTATTCTTCCGTTCAGCTACACCATTTTGTTGAGGATCTTGATCCCAACATCTTTGCAGAAGTTCACGAGCTCTTCTGAGGTATATTCTCCTCCATTATCTGACCTGACTATCTTAATCTTCCTTATAGTAGGGTTCTCTTATCAAGGCTTTGAATTCCTTGATCTTGTTGAATACTTCAAATATATCTAGGTCTTTTACGAGAATAATCATTAATGAATGATACATAGTATACATACCCATTATTGGAGGATGATTGTTACAGGTATGAACTAACTGAGAGGGGGGGGGGGTGAATCAGTTAGTGTAGATTATTAATAATTTCTCTCCTTTTCTAACTTTGAATCATTAATCTTAGTGGCAGTGAGTCTTTACTATGAAATCCAGAGTTATAAACATAAAGCAGATAACATAATGAACAGCAAT
>ML786389.1:77483-157560 GCA_009831015.1 Picea engelmannii | reverse complement strand
TAGATCTAATGAAGGCTACCTCCTCCTCAAGGGTAACATCTCTTCTCACCTCAATTTGTCTCTGATCAGGGGTGTAGATCCAGTATGCCTTCAAAGACTCATTGTACCCCAAAAATGTACCCTTTCTTCCTGAAGGGTCTAGCTTGGTCCTTTTCTCTTTGGGTATATGAATGTATATTGGACACCCAAATATCCTAAAGTGTCCAACCTCGGGCTTCACTCCGGTGAAGGCCTCATCAGGACTCATGTTCCTTACAGTCTTATAAGGACTTATGTTCTGAACATACACTGTAGTCATGGATGCTTCCTCCCACAAAAACATAGGTAAATGATGATCATGAATCATTGCCTTGACTGCCTCGATAATAGATATGTTCTTCCTCTCTGCAAACCCATTTTTTTTAGGGTTGTAAGGAACAGTCTACTCCCTCTTGATCCCTGCCTCAATGCAGAAATCACTGAAATCATGGGAGATGTATTCTCCTCCATTATCTGATCTCAACACTTTAATCTTCTTTCCGGTTAGGTTTTTGACTTGTGCTTTGTACTCTTGAAATCTAGCAAGGACTCCATCCTTGGTCTTCAATAAGTAAATCCAAGTCTTCCAAGAGTGGTCATGAATGAAGATCACATAGTATAGGTATCCACTTAAGGAAACAACTGTCATGGGTCCACATAAATCTGTATGAACCAAGCCTAAGATCCCCTTGGATCTACCGTCGCTTCTCGAAAAGGACCTCTTGGCATTATTTCCAAGAGCACAACCTCTGCAAATGCGATCGCGTTCAACATGGATCCTCGGAAGGCCTATCACCATCTTCCCTAGATTGGGAAGAGCTCTATAATGTAAATGAGCAAGTCTCCTATGCCATAGTTCACTCAAACTAATAGAATCATGTATTAGGGCCTGAACTGGTCGAACAGTCAATCTGTACAATCTGTCCTCTCGAACACCAATCACCTGAGAAGAATCCATACTAGAGTTCTTGTTCCATGAAAGAACTTTTCCATCAAAGAAAGAAACCTTGTAGCCTTTGTTCTCTAAGGATGAAATAGAGACAAGGTTCCTTCTCATCCCGGGTACAAATAATACATCGCTCAAATGGAGTGGGGTGTCAGAATCCAATTGTAAGGAGGTGGATAAAACTCCCTTCACAATATATCTCGCATCATCACCAAGTACAACATGCAAACAATATTCTTTCTCTACTAGATCTATAAGGTGCTCTCTGTATCCAGTCATATGTCTGGAAGCACCACTGTTAATCAACCAAACATCATTACTAGTAGGAACCATACTTGAGAGGGATGAAAAGAAGAATAACTCT
Organism: Picea engelmannii; assembly: GCA_009831015.1. Taxonomy (NCBI): domain Eukaryota; kingdom Viridiplantae; phylum Streptophyta; class Pinopsida; order Pinales; family Pinaceae; genus Picea; species Picea engelmannii. The sequence goes on along the minus strand of ML786389.1, from coordinate 156,232 downwards.
TCATCATTCATGCTTGCATTCCTTGACTTCCTATGAGGTGGTTCTAAATCAACATTAGCATTGGAAGCATGTTGTTTTCCTTTCTTCCATGTAGGACAGTTTTTCGCATAGTGGTCATACTTGTCACATCTGAAGCACTGAACCTTTGACATGTCCTTCTTTTTGTGATCAAAATTTGGTGTTGACTTCCTTCCTTTAAAGGTTTTGCCAAAACATCTTCTTTTTCCTTTTATTTTCCTTGCACGAGTGGAAAGGGCTTGATTTTCATCATGATGGGAACATTGCATGCCTCTAGCTACAAGTCTGGTCTCCTCTTGAGTACAGTCTGCCCATAAACGATCAAACTTAGGAAATTTGGATCGCCCACTGATACTTTGAATGAATGGATCCCAATGGCTTGGAAGACCATTAAGGGTAATCATGACAAGTTCTCTATCAGAGATGATTTCACCAATAGCACCCAATTGACCTATGGTCTCTGAAATCTTCATGAAGAAGGTGGCAACTGTATCAGACTTCGTCATCTTGAGATTTTGAAGTTGGTGTCTCAAGACAAGTGCTCTGTTGGTGTTGTTACTCTCAAACAACTTCTTCAAGGCATTGTACATCTACTTATATGTCTTCAAGTTGGATATGTGAGGGATTAAATGGTCTCTCACAGAATAGATGATGATTTTTCTGGCTTTTGCATCATTCTTCCTCCATTGTGATTTTTCTGCATCATCAGTTGATTCTAGTACAACTTCTTCAATGCACTTCATTAGTTCACTCTCTTATAGAGTGATGAGAAATCTAGATTTCCAAGAACTAAAGTTGGTTGTTCCATCAAGCCTATCTTCCACCAAAATACGATTCACCATGGTTGTTGGAAGAGTGCAGAAATTTTAGTCTGAGTTGCAGTTGCAACAAAACAATGAATTGCAGGAAAGCTATGACGAGTTGTTGTAAAAGGTCAATGCATGTGCAATAGTCTTCTTTCAAGAACGCTACTTTGATACCATGTTAGATTTTAATGTTGTTCAATTACATTCAATTACTTTATAAATTTACTTGAACTGAAGCATAAACCATGAACAATAGCAGCAATAATAACCAAGATCACAAGAAGAATAACCATGCATAGAGACATGAGTACAATAGAAAATGCTTATATAAAATTGATGTTATTACAATGACGAGAGTTTCATATATATAGAACAGATGGTGACCATCCATGAAAGGATGTGTCACTTGGATAATAAGTAACTATTTATTTACTAAGTATATTTATGCATTGTGTGTATATATATATATATATATATATATATATATATATATATATATAAGAGTGTATTCTTGATGTTGTCCAAACATCAACACAAAACACCCAAAATGCACCATTTAGTTGAGTAAGTGCATGGGGGTTTGAGGATTCCATATAGGGTTCTGACAGGGTAGGAGAGGTCTGATATTCTAGATCATAGATAGATAGAATTGGTTAGGGAGAAGGGTGCTTCATTTGAGATATTTTTCAGGCTGATCCAACGAGCATAGCCACCAGGGTGCATTTTCCCAGTTGTAGCAACAGTTTCTGGCATATTTGCAGTTGCATGCAGTGCATTTCTCCTTGCATGCAGTAGATTTATATTGCATGAATAATATCCATACCTCTGGTGTTATTATTGGTATTTCTCAATCTCATGTTTTGTATTCTAGTTAAGATCGATTCTTGTTCAGATCTAACTGAAGATATTTATTTGATTTTTACGCTTATTTCTTGTAATCACTATTATTTTCCTTAATGAATTTGTTGAGTTCGTTTTGGTTCCAAATATAATTGCACGCATGATATAAAACAATTAAACACAAAAAAACTTTTCAAGAAACCTTTGAAACTCAAAAATAAAACCTTGGTATATCAGATCCACAGATGAGACCCTAATATTTAGCATTTTATATCCATATCTAGGATCTGGGATATTTCAGTGGTATCAGATCCTTCTTTCTGCTAGTCTGTGAAGAATATTAAATCATGAATCCATGATTTTGAGAATAGGGGAAATTCATTCATCAGGTAGGGGTCACATCGGAGATGAGTATGTACATTACCACAGAGGCCATAGTAGGGATAGAAGGGACCAGAACAGAAGGGACTACAACCCCTTCAGTATCAATTTAGGTTCAGAGGCTGAAACAGAATACAAAGACCACATCAGCACAGAGAAAAAGGAGGAGGATGAGAGATATATGGGTCCCGGAGAGGACTACCCAGAGGGAAGTGGAGGTGGCATAGAGAAACTTTTTCATAGTACCAGTTCCATGTTGAATGACCTAGACAGAGGATAGAAAGAGATGAGGAATGCCATAACATGGATGGCACTTAACTCCCAAATCATCCAGAATAACTTGAGCATAGTAGGGGGAGAAATGGGTCATACAGGACACCAGGGAGGTGGAGCAAGTGGATCCAATGGGAATGTAGTAGGTAAAAGTGGACAGATGAAACCCACTCATACCTACACTTCAGCAGGGAGAATACATAGACCTTTATTCCCACAGTTTGAGATAGGACAACCAAGACAAGGGCAGCCTGGATAGGGGCAGACAGTGTCATCAAATCCTGCAAACTAAAGGAGATATTACTTGGCACTAGGTCCATAGTTTCATGTAGACATGAGTCTGATGGAATATTGTTCGATATAGTATCAAAACATGCCCAGGGAGGCGCAAAGGGGCAACATGCAGCCAAAAAACATAGACTTTATCAAGAAAGTTAGGAAATTGACAATTCCCTCTTTTGACGATCCAACTAAATGTTCAGCGCAAGCATGGGTGCATAATATTGACATGTATCTCAAGCTCAATCAGATTTCAGAGTCAAACACTATCAGTTTCGTTACATTGAATTTGGAGGGGGAAGCCCACGAGTGGTGGTACCATAGGCTAGTGACCTTGGGTCACAACCACATCACATCCTACTTGGAGTTCACCGAGATTTTGATGGAGAGATTTGAAAGGAGGTATCCAGAGCTCCATTTCAGGGGATTGACACAGTTGAGGTAGACCGGATTAGTCGAGGCCTTCATCACATAGTTTTAGCAGAAAGCAGTTGTAATTTCTGACATATCTGAGCACCAATTGGTGATGATTTTCATTGAGGAATTGACAAATCCATTGAGGGGATTGGTTAAGGATTTTAAGAATCACACCCTACTGGATGCTATCATGCACACTAGATACATGGAGGACTCAGTGCATAAACATAATACCTTCAGCAAACCCTTTATACCACAGAAAGATCAGGATCAGAGGAATCCTCAAAGAAATTGGAAAGGAAAAAAAATTGGATGATGAGACCAGGAAAGAATTGACGAGGAAGAAGTTATGCTCCACATGCAGAGATCCATGGGTCCCATGGCACCGATGCATGGGAAAGGGAAAAATCCACTATATAGAAGTGGTATTAGACAGGGAAGAGGGAAAGGATATCAGTCCATCTTTCGAAAGTAGCTCAGAGTAGGAGGCCACACTTGAGGAGGGACAACCTCCATAGAGACCCCCACCACAAGTAGATTCACAACATGGGGGAGACAAAATCACAGAAACCAATGAAAGGAGGTACCATAGCAACCCTTTAAGGGGTACCTAGGTTCAACACCATTAGACTCAAGGAACTCATACAGGGGTAGTGCATCACAGCATTAGTATATGACAGGGAAACCCATAACTTCATAGATGTCACACCAGTATCCAGGAGGGGCTTATGGACTGAGGCATTTGAGGGGTTTACAATAGCAGTGGTCGAAGGTTATACCATGAATTTATTAGACATAGTACCAGACCTAGAAGTCAAACTAGGCAACTACATCGTGACAGATACTTTCTACGTAGTTGACTTGTTAAACACAGATGCATTATTGGATGTTCAGTGGTTGTATTCACTAGGAGAGATTGGGTTCAACTACTATACTTTGATGATGAGATTCAGAGATGAAAATGGGTCAAAGCTAGTTTTGAGAGGCATGTATACAAGGGCACCATGGAAAGTAATAACAAATAGGATGGAGAGGATCTTCAAACATGGGGATGTAGCATATGCGGCAGAGTGCTTGATTACCAGCAAAAGGGATGCAAAGAGAAGGAAGCAGTATCAACCACAAATCAAATAACTCTTGTGTAAGTATGAGCCAGTGTTCAAACCGATACCACCAGGTCATCCACCCAATAGGGGATTTGAGCATATGATCGATTTATAGGTGAGGGAGACAACAGTGATCATCGCACCGTACAGACATCCCAAAATATTCAAGGACGAGATGGAGAAATCAATCAAGGAATTTCTTTCGATGGGACACATCAGGCACAACACTAGTCCTTTTTCTTTGTCAGTTGTATTGGTCATGAAGAAGGATGGCACATTGAGGATGTGCATAGATTACTTATCACTTAATAAGAAGACTATTAAGAACAAATATCATATTACATGCATCGATGAGTTGATGGACGAGCTACATGGGGTAGTGTTCTTCACCAAAATAGATATTTGCTATGATTATCGTCAGATTAGTATCAGGGAGCAAGATATTGAGAAGACAACTTTCTGATGCCATTTTGAGAATTTTGAGGTTTATGTCATGCCTTTTGGATTGACCAATGCACTGGCCACATTCTAGTATTGTATGAATCACATCTTCAGAGGATATTTGTGGAAGTATCTTCTGGTATTCTTCGAAGACATCCTAATTTATAGTAAGACTTGGGAAAAAAAATTGTCACACTTGGATGAGGTTCTAAGCATTATGTAGTTGCAGTCATTATATGCCAAATAATCCAAGTGAAAATTCAATATGACAGAGTTATTGTACCTGGGGAACATTATCAGTGGACAGGGGGTACAAGTACATAAAGAGAAGATCAAGGCTATTCTTGATTGACCAACACCCAAGAACATCATAGAGTTGATGGGATTCTTTGTGTTTTCTCAGTTGGGAGCACCGCTCACTGATCTGAAAAAGAAAGGTGATTTCCATTGGACAGAGGTGTCATAGTGTACCTTTGAGAAAATGAAGGAGGTTATGAGCACATGTCTTGTTGTAGCACTTCTCGATTTTTCACAGCCTTTTGTCCTGAAGTGTGGCACATTGAGGGAGGGGATTGGAGAATTTTTTATGTAGGGAGGTCACCCCATTGTATTTGAGAGCCAGCAGCTTAGTGAGTTTCATCTATGAAAAAGAAATGTTATCCATCATGCATGCACTCATGAAATTCATAAAATATTTGGTAGGCAATATATTTGTGGTGAAGACGAATCAAAACAGTCTAAAATATTTCTTGGATCAGAAGGACCTCATTGAGAGACAACATAAATGGGTTATGAAGGTCTAAGCCTTTGACTTTGACATTAAGTATGTTAAAGGAAAAATGAATGTCATAGCAGATTCTTTGTCCAGGAGACCAATGAGTTATTCGTTGATGGACTTATGCACATATTGGAAGGCACACTTGCTGGTGGAATACTCAAAGAACATATTTTCCTGTGAGTTTATGGATGGGAAGTGGTATATGACAGATATTGGGTACTAGATGATGTCATTTTTTACAAGGACCAGATCTACTTAGTTCTAGAATCTGCCTTGAAGGAAAATATTTTGAAGGCCTATCATGATTCACCCTTAGCCAGGCATTAATGGTACTTCAAGACATACAGGCATATCAGAGAGAGATTCTCAAGGAAGGGTCTCAAGGATGATGTATTGAGACACATCCGGGATTTTGTGACTTTTCAATGGAACAAGTCTAAGTAGACACACCCAACTGGATTACTTCAACCTCTACCCATTCCAGAGCATAAATGGGAGAGCATTTCCATGGATTTCATCACAAGACTACCCAAGGTGTAGGGTAGGGACTATATTTTTTTGGTGGTCAATAGACTGACCAAGTTCACACATTTTTTCATGATATCGACATATGACAAGGCCATGCAGATGGCAGAGACATTTTTTAGGGAGGTCTTCAGGTTGCACGAGCTACCCAGGATGATAGTTAGTGACAGGGATGGGCAGTTTATTAGTGCCTTTTTGTAGGATCTATTCAAGTTAGTGGGAACGGAGTTGGATACAAGTATTAGTTACCATCCACAGACTGACGGACAAACAAAGATCATCAAGAAATGGGTGGAGGGGTATTTGCATAACTATTTAGGGGGACAACATTGCACGTGGGTGAAATGGCTTCATATGGGTGAGTATCATTGTAACACCACAGATCACATGTCCACTAGGATGACACCATTCAGATATTTATATGGGTACGACACACCTTCATTTTTGGAGACATTATTTGGAGAAAACAGGGATCCAAGAGAAAAGGACTAGATAGAGGAAAGTCGGAATATCCCCAAAACTTTGAAGGAGAATATACAGGTAGCACATAACCAACAGAATATGTATGAAAATTTCCAAAGAGTTGAGAGTAACTTTGAGGTGGGGGATTCGGTATTTCTGTGACTACAACCATACACAAAGTCCTCTGTAAAGAAGAGCAGTGCATAAAAATTAAAACCTAGGTTCTATGGGCCCTACAGGATCACCAGGAGGGTTAGTGAGGTGGTGTACGAGTTAGAGTTACCAGAGGGTAGAAATATACACAATTTGTTCCATGTTTATTTCCTTAAGAAGGAAGTGGGACAACATATTACTACTTCCGAGGAGTTTTCACCATTAGACGAGTAGGTTCAATTGGAGTTGGTACCGGAGGAGGTACTAGAGCACAAGGAGTGAAATTTGAGGAGTGGGACTATCAGGGAGTGCCTTTTCAAGTGGAGGGGACTTCCATTGGAGGATGATACATGGGAGGGGGAGAAGATTCTATAGCACCTAGGTTTTATGTTTCTTGAGGACAAGTAATCTTGGGAAGGGAGGATTGTAATGTCCCTTTCTCGGTGATGGTCACTACAGGGAGCGAATTAGTACTCTATATGTTCTTGTAGACTATAGTTGGAAAAAAAAGGGGAATAACACCTCTAACTAATGGCATTCACCAAAGTCTAACATGAAAGTGACATTAAGAGGTAAAAGGAGGAAAAAGGATGTTTAAGTGACTTAATTAATTATTGAGGTGAAACTTAGGGAAAAAAGTCACTTAAGTGGTAAAGTGAACGTCTAATTAGAACAAAAAGGGGGTTTAAATGACTTAAGTGAACATTAAATCATAACTTAGAAGAAAACTCATTTAATTAAGTAAGTGAACAGAGAATTAGACAAGAGGAGGTATAAAGGGAGAAAAGTCAACCTAATTGGTCATTATGATGATTTTTGAATTGGAAAATAGAAACCAGAGAGGAGGAAGTTGACCTTCTTGTGTTTTGTGGAGTTCTCAACGAAACCATAGCCATTGATGGATTTAAGTGTTTGAATACACACCCTATTCTGTTGGAGGGACCATACAGGTTCTTCATTGAGCTTTAGTTTATATCTACAGCAGCAGAGAGACCCAATGCAGGCTAGTGCATAATTCTTCCACTGCAGTGTGGGGGTTTGAAGAGGATTTTCCAGCCTTCAGGGATCACTAGGACCAACTAGATCAAGGAAACAAAATCCCTTATGACCCAGTTGAGAGTAGACCAAGGCGCATTCAATGAGATATATCCCACAGATTTATGTTGGGTAAAACACCCAAAATGCACCATTTAGATGAGGAAGTGTGTGGGGCTTTGTGGAGTCCATATGGGGTTTCAACAAGGAAATAGAGGACCGATATTCCAGATCACAGACAAGGAGATTTGTTTAGGGAGAAGGGTTCTTCATTTAAGATTGTTTTCAAGCTAATCTGACGAGCATAGCCACCAAGGCACATTTTCCCAATTTTCGCAGTAGTTTCCAGCATATTTGCAGTTGCATGCAATGCATTTCTCCTTGCATGCAATATATCTATAGTGCATGAAATATATCCATACATCCATCGTTATGATTGGTATTTCTTACTCTCATATTTTTTATTCCAGTTAAGATCGCTTCATGTTCATATTTAACTGAAGAAATTTATTTTAAATTTTTTGCATATTGCTTGTAATCATTGTTATTTTCCTTAATGAAGTTGTTGAGTTCATTTTGGTTCCAAATATAATTGCATGCGTGATATAAAAAAATTAAACATATCAAAATGCATCAAGAAACCTTTGAAACTCAAACAAAAACCCCCAGTGTATCATATCCATGGTCGAGACCCCAGTATTTAGCAGTTTATATCCATATCAAGGATCTGGTATATTTTAGTAGGAAACTATTAGCAAGATAAAGGATGTTAACACAATTTTCAAAAGCACAATTTGTTACTGCATAAATCAAATACTAAATTTTTTATAGGTATTAAAACATGAAGAATGATCATGACATGTTTCTTCAACAACTAGATTACAAGGGTAAATCAATCAAAATCGTGTGCAATGACAAGGGTAAATCAATCAAAATCTTATGAAACCTTAATCAAAGCCTCATACAAAAAAATAGTGAATTACATAATTTTAAAACTATAGTTTGATGTTGCGGGAGTCTATTACATATTTTTTTATAGGTATTAAAACATGAATAATGATCATGACATGTTACTTCAACAGTTGGATGACAAGGAAAAATCAGTCAAAAACTTGTGCAACATTAATGACAGAATCTCAATTACTTTCTAATTAGTTAGAAAGCAACCGAAAAGTGTACATTTAATTGTCAATCAGAGTTCGTATCTTACTTATGAACTATTGTGCACCATGTATGAAAGCTGGAGTGTTTTTTTGATAAGGAGTTGTAGTACTTTGAAGGTCACAAATCAAGTGTTTAAGATACTTAATTAAGTCACCAAACTAGATTATTTCCTTAGTAGAAGCAATTGTCGCACTTGCAGGAAAGGAACGTCACACTTGTGAAATTAAAATTACACTTGCAAAAATTTAAATCACATTGTAGAAATTGAAATCAATCTCCCGAAAACTGAAATCACACTTGTGAGAATTAAATCATACTTGTGGAAATTGAAATCACACTGCAAAAATTGAATTAAATCACACTTGCGGAAATTAAATATATACTAATATTTGTTTGTGACTTGCTCAAGTATAATGAAGATCTTGTTTTGTTGAACGATTAAGATTTTTCTCATCCAATAACAATCTAATCAATCTTAAATTGTTGAAGGCTAAATTTGTCTCAAATTAAAAAGTAAACAAAATAAAGTGCATCTACAAGCGTAGTTTCAACAACGTGAGTTGCAACAATGGAGTTGCAGCATGAAAGGAATCATAGTAATGTGAGTTGCAACAATGCGAGTTGTAGCAACAGAGCTACAAAGTGAGAGTAGCAACAATGTGAATGACAACAATCAAGAGCTACAACACATCTATGATTATAACTCACAAAAATATAATCAATGCCTAATTATAGTTTGAGTTTTCCAATTTAATAGTAAGATATTGAATACCAGTCGCACACGAATTGTAATGATTGTTCTACTAGATTTTAGAATTGCAGAAGACTGAGAAATAAAACAGCTACATAATTAAATAAACAAAACTGAAAAGTAAAATCCTATGTTAATATACAGGTAGCACCTAACTAAGGAGGGGGGCCTACCCCCTTAGAAAAGGCACTAAGCTATGAAATCAAAATCACACAATCATTCAATGCATCATTACATGAGCATGAAGAAGAAAAAAACCTATATTACAGAAATCTAAAAGTTACAATAACATCATAATGTGATTGCTAGAATCATTTCCTCCCCCTCAGCTCTTGGGAAGTTAAGTTTCTTATATAGTATGACTAATGTCTAAAATTATATAAGGAATGGATGGATAGCATTGAGAATATAGTTTTTCATCCAGTTACATTGATTTTTCCCAGCTTTAGTGAAAATCGGGTGTGTGTTGACTTGGTAGGAAAACTAATTCTTCTTTTAGTCACTTGCTTGCCTCATGTTTCCTTACTATGTGAATACCATTTCCCAACTGTCATATGTAGTGTTCATTGCTTTGTTGGTGGATTTCCTACTTGGAATCGAAGCAATGGTAGACTCAAAGTTGCAAAAACAGAGAGTATTCATGGAGTTGCATTCGTTGTCCAGAATCGCAGCAACGAGGAGTGCACTTGGAGTTGCATAAGTTGGATCTTGTAATGGTTACCTGTATTTACAACACAAAGAGTGCACTTGTATTTGAAGTAGTTGGATTGTGTCTGGAATTGCAACAATAGAAAGTGCACTTGGAGTTGCAACAGAGAGGTATTGCAGCCACTATATTAGTATATGAAAGTAACAAGTTCCTTTAAGAAATATGCAAGAATAACATTAAAATGGAATATGGGAAAATATTTATACCTTAATGATAAGTAAAGAAAAATTGGATAAGGAAAGTATCAAAAAATAAGTGATAAATGGAAAATGGTAAGCAAAAAGGTATTAGACGAGTGCTAAAAGTATGCCAATTTAGGAACCTGTCATCTCCCCCAGCCCAAAATTTTTGCATATCCCCATGCAACCAACAAACACTCAGATTTAGAGGAATCAAGGTGACTATGGAGGTTAGTGACACCACAGACTACCATGGAGGTCACTAACACCATAGAAAATTGATCTGTAGCTTCCAGTTTTTCATTCTTAACATCCAATTTTTTCTCACCAAAGATGCATAAATAGGTAGAGAGTGTGAGATTCTTACCCATGTGGTAGTAATTTTTTGTTCTGGAGTAGCAACCTATGTTTGTGGTTCTTTTGCATGAGTTGAATTGTCTCCATAAGTGTTTCATGTTGGACCACCAATTCTTCTACATCTTTTCCTTCCTTATCTAAATCTTGTGAGTGGGTGGGTCGTTCCCCAAGAGAATCTCTTACCGGTTCTTGTGCATGAGTTGAATTGTCTCCATAAGTGTTTCTTGTTGGAACACCAAATTATTCTGCATATTTTCCTTCCTTGTCTAAATCTTGTGATTGGGTGGGTCTTTCCCCAAGAGAATCTCCTATTAGTTCTTTTGTAACAGTAGTTTCTTATGGTTATGATATGTCCTTCTCCTCTGGATTGACAAATGTTTCCTCAAGAGTTCCTCTTGCAAATTCAACAAGAGGCATTGATTCTTGTTTGTTCTCATAAGAAGATTTTTCCTCAATTATGCTTATTGTTGTATAAATGAGAACTTCTAATTCATTTTTTGTATTGCCAATTTTCTCAAGCTTCTCTAAGTGTGACTCTTGAGGCTTGGGAGAGTGTACATGAGGAATGTTATTTGTTGTATCTTGGGTGACTGAAGGAGCCTCTGCCTTTAATTCTTGAGACTTTGTAGCATGAATCATTGTCACATGTTCCTCATTTTGTGCTACACCCTCATCCTTATGTTCAACCTATTCCTCAAAAGGGATACCCATTGGTTCTTTTGGGTCAATGGGGGCTTGTGCCTCTAGCTCTTCTTCATCTGAATATGTTTCCAAGAGAGCGGTAAGTCCTTCTCTGAGAGTGCCTTCATATGGTTCTTGTGTGTTATCCAAGGCCTCATCGGCTTCTAATTTGATAACCTCTGTTGGTTCCTATGTGTCAGTGGAGGGTTTCCTCTATTTCTCGGTGCTCTTCCTGGACTTGTTCTTTCTTATCAGTAGTTCCCATTTTTCATTGAGTTGCAGTCGCATGGCTAGTTCTTTGTTTCCTTGGAATGGGGGTTTTCCTTTTCATAAACTCTCTAACTCTCTTCATAGAGGGCTTGGTAGCGGTTACCTCAATGTCACTGTCATGGTCTTGTTCCACTGGAGTTGCATCAAGATAGCCCCTTTTCCTGGTTGACCTCCTGGATTTCTTTGGTGGAGGAGTCATAATAGTTGGGCTTCGTGTATTAGTGGCACCACTCCCTTGTGGATGAGTTACAATATATGGACTCACCTTATCTATGGTATTGGTTTCTGGTGGAGGAGTCACAGTCGCGACCCCTTATGGTGCCAAAAGTGAAGGTGTTTACTATTGAGTTGCATGAAGTGCAGCCACTTCACTCTCTACGAGTATAATAGGTGACCAAATGATGTTGTTCTGGGTGTGGCCTTCCTTATGTAGTGCATTGTCCACCAAGATCTTAATAAGGTCATGGTTTCATATGGCTTCTCTGGGGTTCTTTTCTCGTTGGACGAGTGTTGCCATAGTCTGCAGTGTCTGGAACAAAAAGTATGGCATGTTGATTGGTCAGTTGTGGCATAGATGGTAGAGAAATTGGATATGCTAAACAAATATGGCTCCATAGTGACCTTTGCAAGTGAATTATCGCTACAAAAAAATAGCCACATCTTCCCAAGGGTGTGGAAAAGACTAGCATTTAAAACATGTACCTTTCTTCACTAAATCCTATGTAGGCTTGAGGAATTTATTTAGAACTTCAGGCCGTGGATTTCATCTAGTGTACCATCTCTCACCTATTCTCAGTAGGCCTGTGAATTCTACCAGTGTTTCTTTAGTGAATTATATCTATGCACTAGCTACTGTGGAGTGTTCGGATCTGTAATTCAAGGAGAATTCCAGAGAAACCTCATAGTCATATCCTTGTAGGCATAGCACATATTCCATCCAACCAAGTCATTCCATAATCTGTCTGATATTGTCATAGACCTCCAGTAACAATGTTTTGGTCAGCTCCCTATGTATCAAAGAACCTCCCATGGTTCCTTCTCCCATCTAACTCTATTTTCTTGAGTTTTCGGGGGAGATGTCTGTTACTCAGGTGGAGAATTTCGAATTGCAAAAAACATTTGTTGGGTATGAAAGTGGAAGGTGTTGAATATATAAATGATGGTCTGAGGTGACGGTTATGGAGGAATGATAATAGACAAATGTCAATAAAAATACTCATTACAAATTCTTATTGGAACTTGTACGTGTCGTGTCTTACTTGGAGTGGTTGTATGAGTATGGTGTTGGCAGAGTTGTTGTGGTGGAGGGCAGAGTCACATAATCGATCCTAACCATAATTGCAGCATCGACATTGTTAGTTTTGTTGATTGGAAGTGCAGGAACAACGATGCTTCTGAAGTGGAAGCTACAAGAATAGTCGTAGCAATGAGAGTTATGGAGACAAAGTTGTATCACTAGCGATGTAACTCAGTGGTGTAGACAAGAATTGCAACATCGGTGGTGTGGGAGAAAGGTATGGGTGAAAAGTAAAAAAATGAGATAAAGCTACAAGAGGAGTTGCAACGATGTGAGTCACAGAAACGAAGTTGCAACATCCAAAATGAAAGGGTTAAGGTTTTGAAAAATGAGGGAAAGTTGTTAGTGGAGTGGAAACAAAGGGAATGGGAAGGGAAAGGGTTTTTTTTTTTTGGAAAGTAGGGGAAAGTTTTCAGTGGAGTAGTAGCAAAGGGAAATGACAAGGGGGGTTGAGTAATAGGGATTGCAACAATGGGAATTGTAGCAAAAGGAATTGCAAAGAAGAGAATTGTGGAAATGGGAATTGCAGCAACAGGAGTTGCTGCAACAAAAATTGCAGCAAAGAAAGTTACAACAGTGGGAATTGCAGCAACAAGAGTTGCAACAATGGGAGTGATTGTGGAAAAGAGAGTTGCATCAAAGGGAATGGTTGCATCAAAGAGAGTTTCAGAAAAAGGAGTGGTTGCAGCAAAGAGAATTATAGCAAAAGGAGTTGCAGCAACATGAATTGTAGCCACATGAGTTGCACCAATCGGACTTGAAACAATAGGAATTGCAACCACATGGGTTGTAGCAACATCTTTTTCCCCTGCATATCCTAAAAAAAGAGATCATTAGAAAAAAAACAAGGATTTATTTATAATTTGTTGAGAAGGATCCTGACATAACCATCACAAAATAGTGAAGTTCTCTTCTTGTTTATTCTGAATTCTTTTTTTTAATGCACCAGCTAGGTTGGTTTTCACATCACCATCGAGACATCCACTTACAAACTTACTCTAAAAGGATTCCTTTGATAAGGTTTGGTGATATAGGAGAAGTCTATGTCCATTAGTCATTAGAGGAATTATGTATTCATCTATGCTACATAGTTTGATGGCCCCATTGTCATAAACTATATCAATCTCATGTGGACCGAGCCATCTGGTGCGAAATTTTCTTATGAATTCCTTGAACCTAAAATCAAATAATAATTCTCAGTTTCCATCTTTGAACATTTTCTTCTTGATAAACGTATCATTCCATTTGTCCCTTTGGTGTTGTATCAGTGTGGCTTGGTGTAGGGAATCTTTTTGTAGCTCGTCTAACTTATTAATTTGAAGAATTATTTGTTTCTGAGCCTTTGATAGGTCCATCCCAAGTTTCATTGTTGTCCTAAGTATCTAGATTTTTGTCTCAATGGGAAATAGTACTCTTTTTCCATATACTAAATCATAAGGTGTGCATCCTATAGTAGTCCTCTAGGTGGTTCTGTAGGCCCATAAAGATTTATGGATTCTAGCAGCCCAATCCTTGACAAGTAATATGACAGTTTTAGTGATGATGGCCTCAAGGAACTTATTAGTCCCTCCACTTGTCCATTTTCATGTGGGTGATGTATTGTTGTTGTTACTATCTGATTGATCTTGTAGTTGTACATTAGGTCTCTGACAAGTCGTGATGTGAATTGAGTTCCTCCGTCTATCACTATCTCTCATGGTATCATGAACCTTACTAATATTTATTCATGGAGAAACTCTACTATTGCATGTTCGGTTGTTACCAGAAGTTCTTTTTCCTCCATCCATTTTGTAACATTGTCAGTGAAAACGAGGATGTAGGAGTGTCGACGAGAAGAGGGATTTATTGTTCCCATGAAATCAATGGCCCATTTGTCAAAACTTTCTAACACCATATGTGGTTGTAATGGCATTTCATATGTTTGTACGAGTCTACCCATGCGTTGAAAATTGATGCACCTATTCACATACTCTTTGACGTATTTGAAAAGTGTGGGCTAATAATACCCCTAATGGAGTACCTTGTACCTAGTCCTTTTATCTGCAAAATTTCCCCCACATGGACCATCATGGAAAAATTTTAGTACTTCATGGACTTATTCCTCTCATACACATCTTCTGATAATCAAATCAGGCCCAATGTAGAAGAGGTAGCCATCAATCCATGAAAATATTCACTTTTTCTGACTACACTTTGTCGTTCTTTAGAAGTCAAATGATGCGAAAGCCTACCTACAGCCAAAAATTTAACAATATCTACAAACCAAGGTGAGTTAGTAGACACTAAAAAAATGTGTTCATCTAGAAAGAAATATTGTACTTGAGGTTCATTCTCATTAGATAGTATTCCAGAAAGAAATTCAACAACTACATTATCTTTTCCTGGTTTATCTAGAATGTAATATCAAATCCTTGCAGTAAAATAAACCATCTAGTGACCCTGCCATTGGTGATTCGTTTGTTCATTATATATTTAATAGCAGCATGATTAGTATGTAAGATTACATGATATCTAGTAATGTAGTGTCTAAACTTGTTTATTGCACGATAACAACAAGAAACTATTTCTTGGTTACTATATAGTTCAATTTTGCAAGCGAGAAATTCTTACCGACATAGTAAATTGCATATGGGTCCTTTCCTTCTAGTTGTCTGAGAATGGATACAACAACAATGTTTGATACATCTATGAATATGTGGAATGGGAGGGTCCAATTGGGCCCTCTTAATACATGAGCTTCGGATACTTTAATTTTCAATTCATCAAGCGCATGTTAGCATGTCTCTATCCATAAAAAATCAACGTCTTTGTTAAGTAAAGTGAATAATGGACGAGCAAGACATGAAAAATTTTCAAGGAATCTACAATAATAACCAGCATATCCTAGAAATCTTCGTACCTTCTTCTGCGAAGTTAGAGTTGGAAAATTCAATATTACCTTTATTTTTTCTGGATCAACTTGAATACCTTTTTCTGAGATGTTATATCCTAGTACAATGCCATCAATTTCCATCATCAAACATTTTTCATTACTAAGGGAAACATTTGACTCTTTGCACCTTATTAATGTATTTTCCATATTAGCTAATATGTCATCAAATTCATCCCCATATGTTGTGAAACCGTCCATATATATTTCCACACAATCATGAATTAGATCATAGAATATACCCATAACAACTTATTGAAAGGTGGTGGAGGTGTTGTATAACCCAAATGGTAGAAAATAGTAGGTGAATGTCCCCCAAGGACGGGTGAACATTGTTTTTTCTTAGTCTTCAGGTGTGATTTGGATCTATTTGTATCCATTGAATCCATCAAGGAAACAAAAATATTTATTTCCTGCTAACGTGTTTAGGACCTGGTTGATAAATGGTAATGGGAAGTGATATTTATGTGTTAATTTACTTAATTCTCTATAATCTACACAAATTATCCATTCACCATTTTTCTTTGGTACCATGACAAGAGGGGAGACCCACTAGCTATTAGAAATGGGATAGATAAAGTTAGTCATAAGCAATTTTGTATCTCTTCTTTGATTATGTCCTTCGATGTCAGGTTCATTCGGGGTTGGGGTTGGTGAATGGATCTTGCTCCTTCCTTAATATATATGTGAAGTGTGCACAGGTTTGGATGGATTCCCTTCATTTCAAATTAATCCTAGGTGAAGGCACCATTGTGCTTTTGCAGCAGTTGAACCAGTCACTCCTTTTCTTGTTTTGTTAGTCCTCGATTGATTTTCAAGGTTTTCCTAGGGCTAATTTCTATGGTTTCTATAAGGGATCCTTGATATTTTCCTGGTGCGGGTTCGTGTTCTATGGTATAAATTCTTGTTGAGGCTAAAGAAACCTAATTTTTTGGTTTCATAACATGCTCGAGAATATGTGTGTTTCCTAAGGAAGTCCTATATTTTATCTCTTATGGCTAAGTATTGATTTATGGAGAGTACTTGATGGGATTCCCTTTTCTCATCACTCTCTTCTCCATCAACCCAAAGTGGTGTTTCTAAGTCTATATTGGGTTTAGCGGGAGGGTAGAGGGTTAATTTTTTGGTGGATGTCTCGTGGGAAATGGTCATGTTTCCTAACCTGCATCAGATGTAGGCATCGATAGTGGTCAACCAAGGTCGTCCTAGGATTAGAGGATACTCTCCCAGAGAGGTTTTGGGTTGTAGGACCATGAAATTAGTGGGATATTCCCACAAATACATAGATATCACTACATCTTCTAAGATTCCCTATGGTTTTATGGTTGATCTATCAGCAATTTGAAATACAATGGGGGTTTCCCTAAGGCCTTTAAGACCTAAGGATTTCATGGTCTCGCATGTCATAACATTGATGGCATACCCAAGGTCAATTAATGTGTTAGTAATAAGTGTATTGTTGATCCACACATTAATGACTGGACTACCAAGGTCAGGATATTTAGCTGTGAGAAATCCCCCATCATTAAATCTAATAGTTTTCCCATGACATGAATAGCTTGGGGATCCTTTCATTTCCTACCGATTTTCCTCACACAAAGTTCTTGCACTTCTTTTGAATAAATAGGTACATCCTTAATTTCTTGAAATAGTGGTATTTTGACACACACATTTTTTAGTTCTCCTAAGAAATCAAACTCAGGCTATTTAAAATGTTTTTCTCGGTTTAGCCTTTAAGGATAGGGTGGGTCTTGAAGGTCAGGGTGGGATTTCTCATCTTTTAAAGGTTCTTGAAAAAAAAAAAAAAATCTAATTATTCATTTGGGACCTCCTCATTCAAATCTTCAATGCTAATGTGAGATTAGTCCTTGGTTAGAGTCTCCCTGGATTGAAGGTGAATATCGTTACAATCCAAGGAAGAGATGGAATAAGTAGGGTAGGTTACAAGTCCATCAACTTGCGTTGGTTGAATTGGCCTTCCATTATTTGGGTTAGGTATGGTTTGTGTAGGTAGTTGTGGTCGAGGAGGGGTGGGTGTGGATTCATGCATTTGGGAAGGAGGAAGGAGTTGCATGGGTGGTTGTGTAATAGGTTTTTTAGGTCCTCCTATAGTAGGGTTTCTCCATCCCTGTTGCCATAAATGGTTTGGAGGAGGAGGATATACACATTGTTGGGTTGGCATACCCCATCGTTGAGAAGAATATTGCATTAAAGGATTAGTCCAATATGAAATGAAATATTGAGATTTATCTTGGATCATACCTTCACAAGGCCAATTCAACCAACGCAAGGCTCTCTTTACATATTTTTCAGACCTCGATATGATCCAACGAACATTCTCTCCTTGGGTGCTTCATTCTACATTTCAAACAAAAGATAGCCAATTCTTGTTATGTCCCTTCCCTCTTCTTCTTCATCTACAATGTATCCAGCTGGGAGCTCAGGGAACTGAGTATGTCAGTCTTGAATTCTTCTAGCATGTTCCCGATTTTTGTGCTTGTGAGTCCACTTCTATCAATTTTGCTTGTTCTTTCCATTATATCTCTCAGTCCTCTTCCTATTTTTTATGTGCCTCTGGAATACTTATGGAAAAGTTCCAAGATAATATCATATTCCAACTAAGAAACATCTCCCTCGTCCATCATGTTGATGATTTACAGACAATCATATCGGATTCCTCTTAGAAGTAAGACATGTTGTGTCTTAGGAGACAAATCCCCTTATTTTCCCCCATGCAATTTATAGGTGAGTCATTCAACATAATCTTCGAGGATCTCATATTCATGTTACATCATCTTGAAGACCTCCTCTCTTCTTTCTTTATCTTTGTAGTAATATTGGTACTTGTATAGGAATTTTTTCGTCATTTGATCCCATGAGTGGATGTTATCCTTCCCAAGACCCATAAACCATTGTAGTGCAATGCTCTTAAGGTTGGCGGGAAAAATATTTGATTTTTGGG
Source organism: Picea engelmannii (assembly GCA_009831015.1). Lineage (NCBI taxonomy): Eukaryota > Viridiplantae > Streptophyta > Pinopsida > Pinales > Pinaceae > Picea > Picea engelmannii. Next base: position 137,419 of record ML786389.1, on the reverse strand, counting down.
CATCTATCACATAGTCATAGCTCTTTCAAAGTACATCAAACTCGAAGAGGAAGGTATCAGGATCTTCTTTAGATAACCCATGAAAGTTTGGAAATGTTGAATGAGGAATGTTATTCATCTTGGTCTCTGCATCCGTTTCTTTGATTGGAAATCCAAAATTCATGGGTTCCTCCTTGACAACCTCATTTGCCATTTATTTTTTAGGTTTGTCCTTTGTTTCTAAAGGTGCCTCGAAAAAAAGGAATTCTCTGAAGTGATATTGTTCGATGATATGTTCTTCTGAAAGCGGACCATCTGTGTCCAGAGACCCTTGTATAGTCTCTAATTTCTTAGGGGATGCTCTAGGGTTCTTCTTGGAAAGAGAACTTGATGTAGGCGATAAGTAATTTGGTTGTTTGAGCTCCATTCCCTCTTGTGATTGACCTGCTCTATTAGATTTTCAGGAGTTTTTGGAAGAACTAATAAATATACCTTATTTGTCTCTAGATTTGGGCATAGAAAAGATTAGAATAAAATTCTATAAAATGATAAAAAGAAATTGTAATATTTAGTCTATTTTAATGAAGAAAATCCACACAACTAAACAATAACTACCTTATTTTCATAGTTCCCTGGCAACTGCGCCAAAATTTAAAAAGGATGAACTTTTCAATTACTTTCTAATTAGTTAGTGAGAAACCAAAAAGAGTACATCTAATTGACAATTTGAGGTCGTATCATACTTACGAACTATTGTGCACCATGTATGCAAGTTGGAGCATTGTTTTTATAAGGGGTTGTAGTACTTTGAATGTTACAAATCAAGTGTTCAAGATACTTAATTAATTCACCAAACTAGAGCGTTTCCTAAGTTGCAGAGAAGTAATTGTCGCACCTGCAGGAAAGGAAAGTCACACTTGTGGAATTAAAATTACACTTGCAGAAATTGAAATCACACTTGTGGAAATTGAAATCACTCTTGTGGAAACTAAAATCACACTTGCGATAATTAAATCACACTTGATTAAATTGATATCATACTACATAAATTGAAATCACTCTTGTAGAAATTGAAATCACACTTACGGAAATTAAATCTATACTAAGATTTACTAGTGACTTTATGAAGTATAATGAAGATATTTTTTAGTTGAACAATTAAGTGTTTGCTCATCCAATAACAATCCAATCAATCTTAAACAATTGAAGGATAAAGTTGTTGCAAATTGAAAAGTAAACAAAATAAAGTGCAGTTGCAAGTGGAGTTGCAGCAATAGAGCTGCAGCACGAAAGGAATCATTGTAATGGGAGTTGAAGCAACATAAATTGCAACAATAGAGCTACAAAGTGAGAGTAGTGGCAATGTGAATGACAACAATCAAGAGTTGAAACATGTTTGTGATTATAACTCGCAAAAAATATAATCAATGTCGAACTACAATTTGAGTTTTCCAATTTAACAATAAGATATCAAATATCAATCACACATGAATTGTAATGACTATTCTTCCATATTTTAGAATTGCAGCGAAATGAGAAATAAAATAGCTACAAATTTAAATAAGCAAAATTGAAAAGTAAAATCCTACACTAATATACACAAAGTACTTGACTAAGGAGGGGGCCTTACCCCCTTATATAAGGCACCGAGATATGAAATCAAATCACACGATCATTCAACACACCATTACACGAGCATGAAGAAGAAATAGAACTATGTTATATTGCAGAAATATGAAATTTACAATAAAAACATAATGTGATTGTTAAAATAATGTCATTAATAAAACTTCTAAAGCAATTGCTCTTGAATTATTGGTTATTAATAAGCATAAATCTCTATGTTCGATGTGGGGTGTATTCTTTGCATATAAGAATATTGTGAATCTCAACATGATATGGGTCCATTATGCATCTTTTTATGTTGTTGTGGGTGGTCTTAATCCCATGGTTTTATACTCATTGTATTCTGATATTGCTTATTGGATTAGTGTTGAATGATGATGCTTAATACCTATATATTGTATTGTGGACTATTTTGTTCATACATTGAGAAAGATGTGCAATGCTACAATCATTTATTTTTTAATTAAGGTTTTTCAAGGTAAATATATTATGTATTATGCAAGTGATATTGATCTTTCTATTTTTATTAAGAATAGATTAGTGTTTCTTCCCTTGCATACGTTTATCAATCACAATTTTTGTACACTCTAGATTTTGAGAATATATGAAAGGTATTGGGTTTAGGTTACTTTGATAGATGGCCTATTTAGGTGGTGGACTCGGGAAATATGGAAACGGAATTACTCCATTTGAACCTCAAATGAAACATATAAGAGTAGGCCTTGGATATGTTGAGATTGCATTACCAGATGCATCTACCCTTGTTACTTCAACTATCGATTCATAAGAACTGGAACCTACACCACATACTCCTACTATGGATTTGCAGGGAGAATGGGATATGAAGTAAAAAGTAGATTCCTTGATATTTATATCATGTGTGTGTGAGCGTGCGCATGTGCGCATGTGTGAATTCAATGTAGCTCAAGTGGCTAAGAGAAAAGTTGTCATCCTTCCCGCCTGAGTTAAAATCCCACTTTATGACATGATTGTTCTCTTTGTGAGCCAATTGTTGACCTAGACTTGAGCCCAGAAAAATATATTTTACCCTAGGTACCATCCTTAGAATGAAGGGAAGTACCCAGTGGGTTTCCCTCGGAAATGTATTATGCAATTAAAAAATAAAATAAAAATTATATATATATATATATATATATATAGTCATCAAATACATTATCAATCTTCACCTCATGCTTGACATTCTTATTTACACAATTTACTTATAGATTGACAATTAAGAGACGTAAATGAAAAAAATTGGTTTAGTCTAAAATAGGGTTTTTGACTAGTTATGAAACTTGTCTAAAATAGGTGTTCTGAGAAAAAAAAGTCATAACTTCTTCATAGATGCTCCAAATGATGTGAGAGAAACTCCATTGCAAATATTGCATTCCTTATTATGTTTTGTGTGAGTTTTATAACTAGATATCAAATATTTAGCATGTGGCATCCTCTACAAGTTCGCTCTCTAGAATAAGACATAATTCAAAAAGGTCTGCCATTTTCGCTATAACTCATTTTCCGAGATGATTCAAGCAATGAAACTTGGAGGAATTTCAGATAATATATTGAAAAATATTGGGTACAAGTTTCAGACCTTTATTCATTATAGGTACAGAGTTATTCTTGTTGAAAGTTAGGGTTTGTGACTAATCCAAAAACTAGTCCCGTGAGACTGAAGTAAAGTTTGATGAAGATGTTAGTCTCTTGTTTCTGAAGTTGAGGAAGGTCTGTAGGTCTATGATCACATACACTAGGTTTTTTATATAATCAGAATTATATTTTTATGTGAATTTTGAAGGTTATGTCTTGATGTTATGATACATGCTTGATGTATGTTTTGGAGATTTGGGCACATCCTTGAGGCACATCTTCTCGTATTTGGTTGAGACACATCATTGATGATTCATTATGGCACATGGTGTATGGAATGATCGAGACATGTCATGAGTGATATGGTATATGGTTGAGGCACATCTCATGGTACATGGTTTATGGATGTTGGCACATGCTTGAGGCACATGGTTTGAGGTATATCTTGGAACATATTTTGAATGCATATCTTGGTGATGTTATGCTAAATTATTGGTGATGATAGTACATATTGAGGCACATCTTAGTGATGTTGTGGTTCATGGGTTAATGCATGTTATGGTACAAATCTTGGTACATGGTATGGTACAGGTATTGGTATATAGTTGATGCATTTCATGGTACAGATATTCGTACATGGTTGATGCATTTCATGGTACAGATCTTCATACATGGTTGATGTGACAGTGACAGTGATATGTTGATGTGACAGTGATAGCAACAGGTTGTTGTATCAGTGACAGTGGTAGTGACAGTATCAAATTTAGTGACAGGTTGAGTCTACACTTCAGGACGACAGGATGGGGCAAGGAAATGGGGTTGTATCCTCCTTCTGGCTGGTGCCAGAAAATATAGGGAGTTGGAGATTCCTTCAGGTTGGAGCCTGTAAATCAGGGGGTCGTAGCCTCCTTCTAGTTGGATCTAGATAATATAGGGAGTTGGAGCTTCCTTTAGGTTGGAGCCTATAAACTAGGGGGTTGGATCCTCCTTTCAGTTGTAGATGGAGAATTTAGGGAGTTGTAGATTTTTTCAGGTTGGAGTCTGTAAACAGGGGGTTGGAGAATCCTTCTAGTTGGTGATGTAGAATTGGGAAGTTGGTGCTTCCTATGAATGTAATCTTGATATATATAAGAAATCATTCCATGGTTTTCTGCCATTTGGGTTTCCACATAAATTCTGGTGTATTGTGTATATGTGATTGTTTATTATGCATTGATGAATGATATTGTTTTTGATGCAATGATATGTTGAATGCATAAAGGATAAACTATTGAATATTGCTAATAAACTAGAATTTATATACGTTGTGATTGAAAGTGGTAAAAAGTGATCACACTGATTCACCCCCCCCCCCTCAATATTCCAACAATAACTTATTTGAAACCATGGTCTTAACAACTAATACCATTGTAACCAAAACCTTAAATCAACCCCTGAATCAAAAATTGGTCCTAGCAGTAACATTTTTTTTTTATTGGGGGCAGGGGTTGCTTAGAATTACAACATTTTTTAAACCCTGGTCTTAACAATTGGTACCATTGCAACCAAAATCTTAAAATCAACCCCAAATTGAAAAGTAGTGCTACTAGTAGCAACCCCTTTTTCCCAAACTTCAAATTGCAACATTTTTGAAACCATAGCCTAAAGAATTAGTGTCTCAAATCAACCCCTGAATCGAAAATAAGTGTTACCATTTGCACCCTTTTTTTTTTTTTTTNAATTGCAACATTTTTGCAACCATGACCTAAAAAATAGTTTTTTTCGCAAAAAAATCATAAAATAAGAAAAAAACTTGAAAAAAGATAAAAATTGAGGAAAAAGATAAAAAAATAAAGAGAAAATTTCCAAAATTATACACACATACACTAGGAAAAACTAGGGTTTCACAAGACATTTCTAACCAAGTACATGGGATCCATACACAAACTATTAAGTCTACATACCCCTCCTCTTTCTCAAAATATTAAGTCTACACACATTTCTAACCAAATGTTATCACTCTCTTTCATTGGATATTCAACAAACATCGGGGATTTAAAGAAAAAAATACAGAAAATGCAAGTAAAATCTGACAGTACGACCGATTTTATCGGTACTGTCGAAGCATGGTGTCGATTTTTCCACCCATATTTAGTAGTGTCATGTTCCAAAACCTATCATGTTTTGCAACAACCAATTTAGTTCCATATCCATATTCACCCTAGCATCCTTGGGATGACTTCAATGCTCTTGCATCAAATTCCCTAGGTTAATAAGAAAAAATTCCCTCATGCTTATGAGGTAAACTATTCACATATCTAGCTACCCAAAGAAATTTTCATCAATGTTGCATTCACCAAATCTACATCCTCCATTGATGTACATTCAACTCTACAAGACATCTACTTCTTGTTGCAATTTCTTACAACATATTGTTGCACTTCCATCTACAACAACACAACAATGCTCTTATCAATGGAAATATGGAATTTCCATCTCATTCCCATTGCAACTCACCTTATGGTACCACTACCATATATGTCTCACTTTCTCCATCACTACAACCACTTGTCAAGTGCTCTTCAACCATGCATCACCTGCACAACCTAATCTGAGTCACGTCCCATCTAGGACATCCCACTACCCTTTTTTTTCATATAGTGTGCAAAGTTCCTTCGGTGCAACCATCCACTCATGCTCGACGCCACACAACACGGAGTCACACGCTCACATGTTACCACTCCCTTCACTCAATCCACAACCACACGTAGACTGCCTTATTCGGTGATTCTATCAGCATATTCACTTTGTTCACAAATTATCAAAGACACATCTTCAAGAGCCTTCCTCTTCATGCAACACCTCTAATTCAATAGCATTCAATCCTTCTAATATTCTTTTGCAACATGTCTTATTCCTTAGAATATTTGAAATCTTCTCTCTTTCTCTATCAGCAACATCTTCATCAGCTTCTTCTTTCTTCAATATTGTAATTTTGTCCATCTTCAACTAAGCAGCTTTACTCATGCGTCTTCCTAGATCACTTATCTTCAAGGCATCATATTCTATTCGAGACTTTTCTTCAGGCATCTTCATCATATACAACCTCTATGATTTATCATTGTTGTAATATACACAAATTCCTTTTCTTGCATATCATCATTCTATTGCATCTTCTTCTCAGCCAAGTACATTTTCTTTCATCTACAACCACAAATTTATTTTTTTCTTGCAAACAAAAAAATAACATGTTAAGGGAAAACAAATAATTCCAGCTTCCCTCCCTCCTTTCTTCTCTACATTCGAAACAACACAAATATACTTTTTACAATTTTTTGCATCTCTATTTATACTCATTTATTTTGGATTCAAGTCCACTCTAAATATCTAGACACCATCTGGAAACAATGCATTCCCACTGCTACCAACATGTTCCGCAAGACATATGAGCCTGGTCTCCAATCTAGGAAACCTTCTAATTAAATTTTCTCTTGTATCCTACTCTTGTGGTCAGACAACTTCAAACCACACACCTGCTCATTTTCAGTGACTATGTTTTCATCTCAAGATAACAATCATGGATAACTGCCATCACAACTACCATCTCATTTGATCATGAATTTCTCTCATGACCTACATTGCCTCTTTCATCTCAAGATAATAATCATGAATAATTTCCATCTCATTCGAGCATGAATTCTCTCATGACCCATGCTTCCTCTTTCATCTCAAGATAACAGTCATGGATAATTTCCACCACAACTACCATATATCTTTGGCATCCATTTACCTGAGAGATTATCTTCCTTCTCAGTAGCAACCTTCTCGACTTTACTTCATTCATATTTATGTTCTTAGTTGTCTACTACTTCAATATTTTCCCTTCTAACAATTTCACTCTGACATGTGGTCCTTTACCTTTTACAATCATGATTTTGAATCTACTACCACTCCATCATCTCCAATTCTTCAAACTCTTAGTTCCCTCACCTCCTCAACCTGCTCATAATCATGGAGAAATCCTTGGGAGTTGTTTCATAGCCCTCAACTAGACTACTATTCACAGGCATTTCCTCCAACACTTCCTCCCACAATTATTCTTCCAACAAATGCAAGCTGAAACAAAATTATCCAAGGTCTTATTGCTACTACGGTTACATAGGAACACTATCAGAAAACCAATCTTCAAGAGTGTAACTAGCTCACATACTCTTGCAAATTCTTTCATCTAATACTTGTGGCTAACTTGATACCCTTACAAATTCTTCCATCCCAGAGTTGAAGCTAGCTCTAATACCACCTAATATAGGGATATCCACACCATGATCATAACCAACTTTGTTACCACTTGATGTAACCAGTTGACCCAATGCTCATTCCCGTCATAGTAACTTTTATAGTGGAATATCCTTCTCTTACGTAGAACTAGGAATTCAAATGATCTAACACTTTTCATCCGCATTATTGAACCTCAAATATTCCTCAACCAGTATCATGCTACAACCACTAGGGTTGTGCCTCTTCCACCATATGCTCTTCTGCAGCACCAATAGAACACAAGTCTAGATTGGCCATCTGCCACAACATTTTTCCAATCTGTGGCATGTGGCTTGTAACCTTTACAACTCTTGCCAAAACAATTGGAAACATCACTACACATTCTTCTTGGTTTGTCACCTTGCAAGTTATTCCACTCAAACCTACAATCAAGGGTTAGTTCATAACCCTAAGAATCATCCTCCTCATACACAAAATTCTCATACTTCTGAGTATACATTTTTGTGATGCAGACATGCTTTTGTACTCCAAGAAATATATATGATTAGATTATACTCAACAACAATTCTCATCCTCACAAACCATCATACATTGTACCCTATTATATCACAAGTTGTAGGTTGGGAAAATCCTGACCCAACCACAAAGCAAGTGCTACAACTTGGGAATCCTACACCCATTTCCACCTCGATGTAGGTCTCGCACTTCAAGGGTGACTAGGTCACTCTAGGGAGGCAATCTTGGTGACCCTAGGGGGATTGATATGAAGACAGAGAGGAATGGGAGTGAAGCCCCTAGAGGTCAATTCTAAGTGGAATGAAATATGGGAATCTTGTAATTCAAGTGATTGTTTCCCCACGGGTATAGTACTTCTCCAAATGATTGTTCCTGCCTGAGACACAAGGAAATCCAACATGCAAGGATATATGTTAGTATGGATCAGAAATTTAATCTTGATGTCCCTAATTTGCAGAAGTATATGACATTTTATATCAGTAAATAAAACATCTAAATCAGCATACAAAGATCTAAACTAGTTAAGTAAACCAACATCAAGATTAGCAATGAATATAGGCTGAAAATGGCACTTAAGAAGAAAGAGAAGATGGTTGTTGTAAACATGTAATTTCTGAAGAAAATTGCAGCCTTATGGATGTAGAATTAAATGACATGCAGCAGAAAAATAAACCATGGAAAAGTGCCAAGAACTAGCCCAAAAGGTGTGCCCTAGTTAGTATAGTAAGTGAGAAAATTTTAGGAGCTAGTCTAGGGTTAGTTTAGGAGTTATGGCGAGTAGTTTATCTAGGTTAGATCAGCCCTAATGGCTGTAGGTTAGGGTTTGTGACAGATATCAAAGTACTGGGAAAGATGGGACTCCCTATTAGGGGAAGACTCCTCTCAATGAGGCAAACCAACTTCAAGCAAGAAACCTTTCAAAATATCAAAAATTGTGTGGCAATGATTTTATATCTCCAATGCAAAAAGGTATGACTAGTGCCTTTGCTATTGGGTTAATGGAGTCAAATAAAAAAATATCTAGAGAAGCTACCTACTTGGGGGGTGTCATCCTTTTTACTTCCCAAGGCAAGTTTCTCTAGCTAGGATTTAAGCTAAGAGGGTGTATGCCCTTATACGTTTCTTAGCAAATCCTTGTATAATCAATGAGATGAAGCATAAAATGATGAAAACTATGGTGGGGGTGTATTCTCTTATAGCCAACAAAATATCATCCTAACTCACAAGTATTAATTACGAGTGCTTAGGCTAGTCTTTTATCAACAAAAGCTTGCTGGAAATCCACTTTTTAAGTAATTTTATGAATATAACAGTTGCTGAAATAAGTGTAAGAACATAAGTAAAGACACCAAGATGATAATCAAGACAAATGAGACATAAAGTAATCCTTTATTTCATTCTAGTTCACCAAAGAGTCATTTTCTTTACAAAATCTCATACTGAAATCTTGGACCAAAGTCAAACTTAGACATCCCCAATGGAACATACAAAAGGACCTCTGACAGAAAACCAAAACTGAACTCTAAAAGCTAGATCAACTTGCCATAGATTGTTTCCCACTCGACTCTGCACAATATCCTTTATCAGTCATGAAATTAATTCACAAACAGACAAGTCTACACAGACTATCAAAGATAGATCAACACCTTTGAAAAAAAGGTGTCTGAATGATTTGATTCAGCCCTGAATATTGTTGTCTACAATAAGACCCTGTTATCGAAAAAGAGAATTAGGCTTTGATGAATATACGAATGAATGAAAACTGAACTATCTCAACAAAACTCAAAGATAAAACCTTATCATGCTTCTGCTTCTATCCTCCCTTGTTCCTCCCTTTCTTCTTTCTTTTAACAAATCAGAATTGCTTGAGGTAGTTGAACCAACTCATTAGTTAAGTTAATTAAAAGACTCAACTAACTTTAGTTATGGGGAAAAGTCATAATTACAATTAAGGGTCATAATTAAATAATAACTAGTAGGTGGGACCCCTTGTAACTCCCTTTGGTTCATAACAACCATAAAAATCATAACATAATCATCAGTTAGGAAAAAGACACCTCCTTGTGCTTCCCATCAACATATTTACTTTTGGCAATTAAAACCCATTGAAATCTGGAATTATTTCAAAATAATACTCATTTATCCAAAATAAACATGTTGTCCAAAGATCTCCAAAGTCAATTGTCATAGAACAATAGATATAATAAAAAAAACTAGAAACCATATTTTTCAGCCTGTGATGCAACACTTCCTTGATTGTTGTTGTCACCTCTTTATTTTCATGAATTTGCCTTTGGTTGTGCGGAGCCTTTAGGTCTAATTTCATTGATCACGTGGGAAAAATCGTCCCTCAAATGCATCCAGGAAGACACGGATTTCTCAGAGCCATTGGAGGGTGAGGAAGGGGTAACAATGGATTTTCCTTTATCAAGTGCATGGTGTGCCTCAGTTTTCAATCTCTTGCTAGGATTGGAGGATTGCACTGGTGAGCGGTTAGGGGCAGCTTGGGAAATGGGGTTAATAGGAGGAGGAGAAAGCAAAGACAAGTTGGGCCAGCCATGATGTTGGCAGACTGTCGGGTGGACAATCTCCTGCCATCCATCAATTTCAGGGACCTCAAGTCGTAATGAGACATGAGGAGGTACATGGATATTGAGTGCTTGTGGGGCTTGGAAGGGAGGCCTTTTAGGCCTAGGTTGGACTATTCCTTTCCCAATCCAATTAAAGAATCAACCGGCATGAAACAATTGGCCAAGCTCTTCTGAATCAACATCAAAATGTATGGATAACCTGGGCCTTCTTGGGCCTCGGTTCCAGTTACCTCTACCTATGTTTCCTTGGCCATGGCTACCTAGACTGAAAAAACTCATCCTGCATGCATGATCGATTAGAAAATAATATTTTAAATAACCATACATGAAAACTCTTAAAAATATGAAATAGATTTGGCTCAGAAATGTATCAAACTCATGCAATCCAATCAATACAAATTGTTTTGTTGTTAATCAATGAGCAGGGGGGCGAAAAAGGGTTATGGGATATGTGAGGGGTTTGTATTGAGAAAAAATATGATATAATTAAAGTGGAGAAGACATGGTCACTGCTCGATGACAACAATAATCAACTATAAAGCAAACCAATAAGATCTCACTGCAATCCACACAAGACACTGCCACTTTCATCCATTTTAACATAGAAATTCTCTTGACTGTAATCAATCTCAGAACAGAGAGTGAAAAAATGAATATGGGAGGTGAAAGGGTTTGAAATTAGTGGAAAGTGAAATAATGGAAGGGGAGGAGAACGATTATTGTTCATGAAATTCATCAAGTGATCCATAAAACATTATGCAGTAAGAATAAATGCACCAACCAACAATCATCATGACCAAATAACAATTATTGTGTACTTAACCAGTTCATTGTCCAATAATAAAATATCCAACACAATTCCATCATAAGACAGTATGTATTCCACACAATTTGTAAGAGGTTATTTCCCTTCATACATGCACTTTGCATTTTATAACAATTTACAAACAGTACCCATTTCCAATATGTAACTATCAAAATCAACCACTGCCCATGTATTTCTTCAATCCACCCTAATACTCAAAAATCATGTTTTCAAATTAACAATGAAGTCGCTATCACTGCAATTGGGTCCATCAAAATGCCATGATATTTGTTAACATATATATAGGAAGAAACCAAAGAACCAAGATCAAATAGCAACCCAAATTGATATTCAAACATACAACCAACAACCATCGTTTAGACACGAGCTATGCACAGGGTAACTCGCCCAGGCAATGTAATTCTGCCACTGTAAAAAAAAACAATTCAATGTGGCTTAAAGAGTTGGGCCACCCATCCAACATGAAAAAATTCTTGACAACATGCCCTTTATAACCAATGATTGATAAACATGATTAAAACTCTATGAAACCCAAGCTACCCATACAATACACACTGTGCAAGCATCCAAAAAACGATGCAATATTTCCATTTTACAGAACCAAACACATAGTCACGGAAATAGCTCAATTCGTTGTTGATTCATCGACCCAACACAGTATTAATTCAATTTAGTCCAACTGTGATCAATTATGCTGTGCAATTTCAGGCTTAAACAATCAAACAATCATAAGTATGTAGTTCTCAAAGTCATCCAGTTCAATAATTGTTCGGCCCCAAAAGGAAACCACAATTACCACGAACATTATTTATTTTGAAAACACACAACGCGACATGAGAAATGTCAATCATTTTCACCAATGCTAGTTGTTGGCACCAAGCCAAAGTGGAAATAAGGATGATTGTGGGGAAGAAAGCGTGCAAAAATGGAAGTAACAACTGGAAGGTAACACAGCATGTGTGCATGCAAGAAAGCGTGCACAAGGAAAATGACAGTTGGATGAAGAACAACACGTGTGCATGGGAGGAAGACCTAACATCGGTAGGGTTAGGGTTTTGGTAATACATTGTAAATGGTTGAAGATACCGATATATATAAATAGAGATACCCGGGTATCATAGAGAAGTTGATTTGCTTTTGTATTAGTTCATTTTTTGTAATGCTCTAGCATAGCTATGTACGAGTTGATGCGTTATGTAATATGGTTATGGACCAATTTTGTAAGATATCGAGCTAAGACAAGAGGAGAGGAGGAATATCTGAGGATTAGATCACAGGTTGAGGAGCCTGGTACGATCTAGTTCGCCTCATACAGATCTTACCCTTCATAGGAAATTGTAAGCACGCGGTGCTGGAGATGCAGAACTACCATAATAAAATAGCCAAGAGCCAAATCTTTGTGGATGTATCCCAGGAGGGGGTGAACCATGGTAATATCTATGTAATGTGATGAATGCATGTATATCTTTATTTGTTGTCAGCAGTTAATTGTTATGCTTAATGAATAAGTTAATGCTTTGTTGTGGAATATGATTGTGTTGTTCGGGGAAATAAACCGTGAAGGATAGATGCAACCCCGTGAGTACTAGTAGATTGAAATCATGATTCATAGTAAATGGATCGTATTAACCATCCCCTATCTCATACTCAATCCTAGACTGTAAACACCTAAGTCTCATAACCACCCATTTAAAACTATCTCGAGTGAGACTGCGCAGCGCACTCTATGTGCTATGTTGCCTTTTGGTTTACCAGGAGGGCCGATAGTTTTAGAGGATTTGTTGGAAACCCGAAAGACATGAACCTTGGGTCAATAACTCAGACAATAAAAGGAAGAAGTTAGAAAACCAACAAATGGTTCCATTGTTGTGTTAGAAGGAACAAGAGAGGATTGAGTAGACGAGATAGATTGAACAATAAAAGAACAAGCAAAACAAGAAGACCCATGAGCCATTAGAAGGGAATGTTGAGACCGTGGAACCCCACGAAAGAAGAAATCGAAGGTTGGTTGAGAACCAAAGAGCTAGAGTTTGACCAGAAAGACAATAGAAACCCTAAAATCACACCTCGCAAATATCTGGATAAATATGTATTTATTGATTTACATGAAGTCTTTTTCTATGATTTTTTGCATCTACTACAGGAATGGATACTAAGGTTAAAGGATAACCATGCGATGAACCGGATCTGCCAGCTAGATTGGACCTAGGTACAGATTGAGCAGTTACAGCAGGTGAACAGCAAATTCACCTGCGCAGTAGACTTTTGGCTTGGCAGTGTTGTGGGCAGGCTTCATCACCGAATTTGCAGTTGACATAGCGAAGTCATACAATGTAGCAGAGCAATAATTTCTACGTGGACCTCGAGGAAGGTACATTCAATCCCTGTATACTTCTATTAAGATATTTTTATATAACAAAGGCGTAATGACAATGGAATCAGACAAGTAAACTTCCCTGAGTGCATGGGGGAAGGGGGGAAACACTGACAGAGAGAGGATAAATGGAAGGAGGTGAGGAGAAAGGCAAGAAGGAGGAGGAACCCTTGGACCCGATCATGATGGATGACGACCAGCTCAAGTGGATCTTGGTGTCATCAGGAACGACGCGTAGCAGAGTACCCTACCAATATAAGGTGAATATCAAGAAGAGATCCGTAGCCACGAAGGAAGGCTTAGAAAGCGATGAGGAAGAGGTAGAGGATCTTTAGGCTGTGGATAAGATTGAGGAAATCCTGCATGCAACGTATGAGAGGAAGACAAGAGGCCTAAGAATGGGAGGAGAAGGCAATCATCCTATCCATATTAATTTCAATGTGGAACCCATAAACCCATGTGTGACTAATACACCAAGAAGAACACCATTGTTTATACAATCGAAGTTCAGAGGAAGTTCGACAGCAAGAAGTACATCTACACTAGGAGAAACAACTGGAGGAGCCAGTTCAGGCAGCACTAGTCAAGTATCTACACTGCGTGGAGGAGGATGTAGTTCAGTATTCAGAATGGCAGGACACGATCCCACTATCAGATTACCAGAATTTCAAGGGGAAGCAGCAGAAGACCCGGAGAAGCATTTGTTCATCTGTGCAAAGATCTAGGAGGAAAAACTGATCACTGATGAATATACCAAACTCACACAGCTAGAGATTACGCTAAGAGACCATGCACTAGACTGGTACATGAGTCTAGACACAAACAGTGCCCCTGGGACGACGAGAAAACTTTCAGACATTAAGAAGCTACTGATTAATGAATTCCAGAAGCCGATCTCAGAGGATCAGTACATGAACGAGATGATCGAGATAAGACAGAAACTAGGAGATTCTGTATGGGAGATCGACCAGAGATTAAAGCGACTAAAGGGAAAACTAAAATACCTTATGACTGAGATGCAACATCGGCACCTATTTGTCAACTCACTACTCACACACTTAAAATATCCCTTACGACAACAGAAATTCCAGACGCGGACAGAGGCTCTACAGGCAGCCTTGCAACTGGAAGAGAACTAGTACCAGCAGACGGACCCAGCCATTGAGGAATTGAAGAAGGATTTGAATAATCTAACATTTCAGTTGAACCAGAATAAGAACAAGGACAAACGAGAAGTCGTTTGGTGCACCGCATGCAGGATGGAAGGACACCACAAGAATGAATTCCCAACATTTGTGCAGTATATGGCAACAGGTATGCCAAATTCGATACCACGAGGAGGATTATGGTGTGAGATATACAAGAAACTGGGTCATGACCCTTATCATTGCACGATGATGCAGAAATACCAAACAGTTCTGAAGAATTCATATTGCACCTTTTGTAAGTCAGTAGGCCATGACAATAAAGATTGTAGAACTATGGAGCTGATGCGGGAAATAACATCAGATGCATACAGGGTACATGCCTAAATGATGACTGGGAAAGCAACACCACGGTTCAATCAATCCCTAGCTCCATACAATAATGCACAGCAGTAGTACAATATTGCACAACAACCATACAATAATGTGTAGTTGCAGTACAACCTGACACAGCCCCAGTACAATAGCACGCAGTATAATCAGGCACCATAGTATAACGCACCAAGAGGTGATCGAGCAGGCTACTGAGGAGAAGGACGAGCCAGAGGAGGTTTCGGTCGCGGTAGTGGACCAATCACCTGTCATAATTATCAGCAACCAGCACATTATGCACGAGAATGTCCACTTCCACCAGCAACTTGTATGTATTGTCGCGCATCAGACCATGATACAGAGGAATGTCTAACACTACTAGTGAAGATTCAGGAAAAGAGGAACCAGAACAATCAGAATGTCTAGTGGATTTCAACCGAAGCTAGGGATGACGGATGAAACATCAATATAGTCACTCGTGGAGGAACCAAAACAGGAAGTTACATAGCTCGACAAGAACCAGCACAGAACCAATGGGTAAATAAGAACATTGAACCAAGAAATTAGTTCGACACACCAAAAGAAAAGAAGACTTTTAAGGAAGCCAGACAATAATTTCAGAAGGAGGACACAGCATCGACTTCAACTACACAACTATTCAAGGAAGCCCCAGAATATGAGATGCCGCCTTCATTAGATCATACCAACAGAATGCAGCCCAAGGGATAAGTAAGTATAATTAAAGGTTTTTTGCAATCAAGCATGAAAGTATTAAGTGATCCTTCATCTGTGAAAATATTGCAAAACATACTAGAAAAATGTAGCAGCGAGATGGAAGAAAAAATAGAACCAAAAAATTTCAATCACCTACACACCAGAAGAAGAAAAAGTACGGAATTAGACTAAATGCTAACATTGGAGATTTCAACATGGGAGACATTATACTAGACCTAGGATCTGAAGTCAATGTCCTACCCAAGAAGACCTAGCAATGTATGAGAGATCCAACACTGGGATACTCAAATGTCCAATTAAAATCAACAAACCAGCAAAGAGTCATACCAATAGGTAGACTAAAAGGAGTGACAGTAGATATTGATGGAGTGCGCACTAAAGCAGACTTCGAAGTCATTGAAATTGTGGACGACACAACACCTTACCCGGAACTTCTTGTTCTGTATTGAGAATTTGACAACTAGACCATAATCAATTTGAAAACCAGGAAAATGACATTTGAATCCATAGAATACAGGTTCATAGCACCACTAGATCCATCAGAAGGGGAGAGGTTCGTAGAACCCACTTGCCTGGACTTAGAGGAGATTAGCCAGTTTTACAGAACAACTGCGCGTGATGTGGATTATGTAAACCCAACTGCAGACAAAGTACTCAGTTGGTGGAGCATTACTTCATGCGCAACAGACTTAGACACCGTGTTAGAAAACTGGCAGCAGAGACTACATGAAGTATCCACACAAAGATGTGCAAGAATAGACCGAGCAGTAAGATGGGTAGGCACAGAAATCAGAGAACCACCAAGTTTCCACGGACTAAATGACTTGGAAACATTCTTGACACAATACGAAGACAAAGTATTAGAAAACCAAGGACTATTAACACTTGACTTAGCACTCAAGGCCACACCCGCAATATGGTGGGGCGCACATAAAGAAACCATCACCGATCGGTATCAATGTAAGCGACTACTACGCATACGTTTCAGTGTAGAACAGGAATACAACAAACAGCATAAATACCAAGGACAAGAGGCACCAGTGGAAATTTTGGCAAAGTGCAAAATGATGTGGAAAATGACACCACCAGAGGAATGGCCTCATCACTTCATACATACTTTATAGGGCATATCAGCAAACTGGTACACAGACCTAGAATTGCACAAAGGAACTAAAACGTGGAGGACATTGCAATAGAACTTCACAATCACTTTCTCATTCAATCATGAGAACCCCAACATAGACACATATCTCAAACAAATCAAAAGAGTAATATTCATCGAAGAACCAGAAATAGAATTTATCACAGAAGAGCAACAACAGAATAAACAAACAGTCAAGGAACTACTATCATGTTATCATGTATAGGAGGAAGCACCAAATGAAGAGGACCCACGTGACACTCGGATCGAAGAAGTAGAAGGCGAAAGAGATGTGGAAGGACCACCCATAGAATCAGAAGTCATTGTCGCGCCAATGAAGGTAAAGAAAGTTAACATCGGGTCAGCTGAGAAGCCCAAAATGGACAGCATTGGAGACTATTGGGATGAGCAAATAGTAGAAATCATCACAGAATTTTTTCATGAATATAATGACCTTTTTCCCACAACATTTACAGAGATGAAGGGTATAGCATGAGAACTGGGAGAGATGAAGATACCACTCAAGCCTGAAGCGAGACCTATAAGATAGAAACTCTATATATCGAACCCCATATATAAACAGAAAGTTAATTATGAGCTCAATCAGATGCTCGAAGCCAACATCATCAAACCAGTTGAGGAATCAAAATGGATAAGCCTGATGGTAGTACGGGACAAGAAACAAGGAAGAGGGATTAGGATATGCGTCGACTTGAGGAAGTTGAACAATGCATTCCTACATGACCCATTCCCTACACCATTCACGGATGAAGTGTTAGAGAATGTGGGGGGACATGAAGCTTACTCATTCACTAATGGATTAGCAGGCTACCATTAGATTAAGATAACACAGGAGGATAGACACAAGACCACGTTCACGATGGAATGGGGATCTTATTAGTACACAATCATGTTGTTTGGACTGAAGAATTCACCCGCAATATTCTCCAGAGTAGTCATCGCAGCATTTAAAGAATTCATCCATCAGTTCCTCGAAGTATACCTGGATGACTGGACAGTTTACAGTCTGCTGAAAAACCATGTGGAAGTTCTACGACTAATGCTAGAAAGAAGTAGACAATGCCAGATATCACTAAACATCAAGAAATGCATATTTGGAACACCGTTTGGGATACTATTGGGCCACATAGTATGCAAACAAGGCTTGTTAGTGGATCTGGCCAAGATCGTCGTCATTGTTAACTTACCAACACCAAAAATAGTCCCACAGCTATGAGCAACCTTAGGGAACACAGGATACTATAGGAAGTTCATCAAAGGATAAGCGCAGATCACAGCCCCAATGGAAAAATTGTTACGGAAGGATACAAAGTATCAATGGAACGATGTGTCAAAACGGTCTGGATACCCTAAAGGTAAGTATGGTTATCAAACTGATATTAGTATTTCCAGATTGGGAAAAGACATTCCATGTGCATGTAGATGCATCAGCGATAGCACTGGGAGCTATCTTAGTACAGCCAGGATCAAGATAGTTGGATCATCCGATAGCGTTCATGAGTAGAAATCTATCTGACTCGGAACAAAACTATAACATGACGGAAAGAGAAGGCCTAGGTATGGTCTATGCACTACATAAGTTCAAACATTACCTATTGGGAAAACACTTTAAGATGTTTACAAATCACTCAGCCCTAAAATACCTAGTCAACAAGCCAGTGTTGGGGGGGATAATCTGTCGATGGTTATTGCTATTTCAAGAATTTGATTTTGAAGTAATAGTTAAATTAGGGAAACTGAATGCAGGACTTGACCACCTGTCCAGGGTCTCAAATGGAGAAGAACCTACAAATTTAGAAGACACATTTCCAGATGCATATGTATTCCCAGTACAGATTGTTGATGACTACTTCCCAGAGATCATCCAGTACTTAAGCACAAGTACTGCGCATAAGAAGAACCTGGTAGTCTGTGCAACCGACTATCAAATGATCATAGGACACCTGTACAAAATGGGCACAAACAACATCTTGAGAAGGTACATATTAGAGCATGAACGGCCAATAATTTTAGCAGAAGCCCACGAGGGAATCGCAGGAGGGAATTATGCTGGAAAATTTGTTGTGCAGAAGGTACTACGCCCAGGACTATGGTGGCCAATGATTCACAGGGAATCAAAAGAATACTGTCAAGGATGTGATATCTGTCAAAGGGTAGGAAAACCCAACAAAAGGAATGAGATGCCACTACGACCACAAGTAACATTACAGTCATTTGATAAATGGGCAATCGACTTTGTGGGACCAAATAACCCCCCATCCAAAAGAACAAGGGCAAGATACATTATCACCATGACAGAACACCTAACAAGATGAGCGGAAGCTGCACCAGTAAAATATTGTAGCACAGAGACAGTTGCACACTTCTTGTTCGAACAAGTCATCATTATATTTGGGTGCCCAGGATTTTTGATGAGCGACCAAGGCACGCACTTCATAAACAACACCATCCAAGAACTGACTGAAGAGTTTGAAGTTCATCATTAGAATAGCACACTGTATCACCCACAGGAAAATGGCACAGTAGAAGCATTCAACAAAATTCTGGAGAACGCACCAACAAAGATCTGTAACGTCAACAAATATGACTGGGACCTCAAAGTACCATCAGTATTATGGGCATACAGGACCACCTGCAAAAATTTAACAGGGCACACACCATTCAAGCTATTCTATGGCCAAGAAGCCATAGTTCCATTAGAATGTTTAGTACCCAGCTTACGCGTAGTAGCTATCACATAGATGACAGAACGAGGCGCAGTACAGGAAAGACTGAATCAATTATTGTCAATGGAGGAAGACCAAATCCTAGCAGGATTCCATCAACAAGTGTAGAAAGCCAGAGACAAAGCTTGGCACGATCGACACATCAAGAAGAAAATGTTTAAGGAAGGAGATCTAGTACTTCTCTACGACAACAAGTCGTTTCAGCACCCAGGGAAGCTCAGAATGCATTGGTTAGGACCATATGAGGTAAAATATGTTACAAATAGAGGAGTTGTACAGTTAAGAGATTTAGCAAGCACAAACCTCAGAGGAATGATCAACGGGAGCCAACTAAAGTTGTACAAGGACAGTCGACCACCAACCGTGTAGTAAAAAAAAAATTAAAAATTAAAAGAAAAAAGAGAACAAAAAGGAAACAAGACTAAAAAGCACGTAGCACGTCAGAGAGAGAAAGGCCACATGAAGTTCGAAATACAAATTCAGCAAAGGCGGGAACAACGGTTACATACAGAGGAAAAACAAGCGGGAAATGGAAAGTTGGAAAAAGTAGTATGACAGGACAGCACTAAGTGGAATTAAAGGACAGAAAGGATCAATGGGACATCACATTAAACATGCCAACAGGAGACGGCAAAGCAAACATAATGGAAAGTATGAAACCACCACAGATGCATTGAACCCATAGTTATGATGCATTAAACACATAATGGAGGAACCGTCCTCGACAAGATTTGTGACCATCCCATAGAACACACGAGCATGGGAGCAACTGGTATATTCACGAAAGGAAAACAAAGTGAGAACAATAGCAGCCAGAACGACCAGAGCAAGACCATAGAACTCCCAAAAGTCATTCGAACTTAGCAAATGTTTGACAATCACCACTATGGCACCACTGAAGCCCGGAAAATAAATTCAAACAACCAGACCAACCAAGGTACAAACTAGGTCATGAGGACCGCTAGAAGAGAATGAACAACAGTAACTGGAGATTGTCGACATCGATGAAATCTCATCCCCCGAGAGGATACCGATGCACTCTACACCGATACTGGAAGAAATTCAGCAGCCATAAGCAGAGGCCATGAAAGTGGATACGCCAGCAGTGGCGCAGGCACCTCAGAATGAGGAAGTGGAAACCCAATAGGAAGTGCAGTGAAAAATCACTGAAGAAGCCCTGGAAGTTAATGGAACAACATAAAATCTCGATGCACCAGCGCAACCAGTCGAGTCTCAAATGACCATCTCAGGTCAACCAGCAGAGGATATCGCTGCCAATGCCTCGGCTTGGCTAGAATGGATCATAGGGGAACAACCGAAAGTTATTGGAACTTCAAACCAGCCACCACAACAGGAAGACAGAATTCAAATACCGATCTCACCTCGTAAGAAACCTGCAACATAAATTATTCTACCACACATACTAGTTGTAGTACAGATAGAACCGAAGCTATTGGGTCATGTCGAGAAGCTCAAGTATTCTGACCATGACGTATTAGAAGAAACCAAGTTCCTGTAACTTGCACAAAGGGTCTTCATGAAGACAATAACCATAAACCAACTTGGAGAAACGATTATCCAGCCACACCAGTGGGTGGCTGGGATGGAAAGAACAGGAATCTTAGGTTTGTTGAAGCTACCACATTTTGGCAGAGGCCAGTATGTGATAGCATGTGTCAAGCAACTATTAGCAGTCACACATGGAGGGGACATATGGCTAGACAAACCCATCCCCATAACTGTGAAGCTTATCGCACAAATCATAGGGTTACCAACCTAGGGTATGGATCTCGCATTGATTCTGGATGACAAATCCAAGGAGAAAGCATTGGAAAAATAAATGAAGAAGAAATATGGCACTGCCAGAGGGACGAGGGGCATCATAATCAAATGAATCAACAACGCAACTACACAACTGAGTGAAAATATCTTATCCTACAAATTGCTTAGAAAATGCCGCAAAGAGGAGGTACCAGCAGGAGTCATTATAGTTGCATCTCAATGCACATAAGTTATCTCTATGAGCTGGGTACCATATCTATTGAAATTATTTCAATAGGACTACAAGGATTTGTAGGACCTAAGCATAGAGTTTCATTACTCGTGGTTGATTACCCTAATAGCCTTCATGGGATGGCGAGAACCAGGGTATGTGATATTTTGTACCAAACCACATCCAGCGAGAGCAAGATACCTCTTACTGAGATCCAGACCACAGGCCAGGCATAAGAGGGAGAAAAGGTCATATTCGAAGCATACCTACAGGACATATAGGAAGCTATCAACTGATCATGGAGAATAACACCAGAGGCTATAGCGTGATATGCAGACATCGCCAATTTCTGGGCCACAAGACAGACAATGTGGATACAACCAAGGCAGGACCCAGATAAACAGTGGCTACAAATGCGCTACTACATCACAGAGGGTGATATCAACATGGTCATCAGCAAATGGCCTGATTAATGGAGGATCCCAAACATTACCCGAGAAGCACCGGAAACAACAACAGAAGGAGAGGCAAAACAGGCGAAAACACAGCCTCCGGAAATCCAAGTGCCCAAGAAACCATGAAGGGGCCAAGGCAAGCTAACTCAAGCAGATGAAGGGTCCAAGCAGATAGGGGCCTAGAAGGGGAAGTAAGAGACTACACAGCCAACCAATGGACAACTGAAACAAGCTAAGGGAGCGTAAGAGACCGCCCCAAACCCCATCACACAGGAACCAGGGGGAAATAAGAGACCAGTCGCACATGAAGGAGACGCCCGCAAGAAATCAAAGGTGCAACGAGCATTTCCAGACTATACGATCACAGAGGATGACGGGGAAATGATCACCAGAATGGTCCAGGATTGCTTAGCAGAAGATTTCAATCATGCAACGCATCACAGGGATAAACTGCAAAAAGAGTTGGCAGAAATGGGACAGTTCCTCAAGAAATTTGGGGAAGCACAGACATCAAGAAGCAGTAGAGGCACAGAGCCACCGACTATATAGGCAAAAGAAAGAGTGGAGGTAGAAGAATGAGACCCAGTCCACTCCATGCCACACGCAAACGCAATGATTTACATCAAACCTAGCATGTTGCGCATGGATGAAATCATGGGGCGGACACCCTTGAAGGATTTGGACCACATCCAGTTAGTCTTGACATGGATGCCATCAAGGGAACTACACAAATTGCAGGTTAGTGTCGACCACAAGGTATAGTCTCGTGCACATAAAAACTTAGTCGAGCTACAACAACCAACAAAGAAGCGCGAGGCGTTGGAAAAAGTCTGTGAGCAGGCCAAGCTCGAAACTCAAGAGGAAAAAGAATGTAGGAATGAACTGGAATGAAGAGTGGGAGAAGTTTTTGAGAAACTCCCAAGCACCACGCAAGGGAATGAACTCTCTATAGAAGGAAAGGTTGACCAGATTGTGCAGGAAATTGATCAATATCAGAAGGAGATCAAGAATCTCCACGAACATCTCACACCAACCACTCCATCGAAAGTGAAGGAGAAAAGGAAGCAGGAAGCAACAGCGCAGCTGTAGGAGATGGAATAGTAGGTTAGCACAGTAACTAAATTGCTCAATAAAGCAGCGCAACTTTAGACAAGGTTGGAGGAGGATCCACAGGTCCAACGCTGGGACAAGGAAGAGGAAAGGATCAATGCAACGATCCAAGAACTCAAACAGAGTCAGAAGACCATACCAATCCCAGAACGAGTCAAAGGGATGCAGGAGATAAATAAGGTGCAGGCAGAAGTTATCACTATGCAAACATAGAAACAGGAGCGTCAGGCTCAAATAGAGCCACTACAGGAATGGGTAGCAGAAATACTCGCACAGGCAGAAGGAGATAAAACACAGATAGCACGGATCCAAACCAAATGTGCAGGCTTGTTGAGTGATGAAGTGGCAGTTCAAGTAGTAGACACCATCAAGGAGAAGACTGCGCAGGCACTGACAAAAGCAGCAGAGCTCAAGGAAAATCTCCAAATGATCACCAAGGAGATCGAAGAAGCTCAAAAGGATTAGGTGACTCGGAACGAGTCACATGTCAGTTTTGGGGGTCTGTTGGCACCAGGCCAAATTGGAAAGAAGGATGATCTTGGGGAATAAAGCGCGCAAAAACAGAAGTAACAGCTGGAAGGTAACACAACACATGTGCATGCAAGAAAGCGTGCACAAGAAAAACGACAGCTAGAGGAAGAACAACACGCGTGCATGGGAGGAAGACCAAACGTCGGTAGGGTTAGGGTTTTGGTAATACATTTTAAATGGTTGAAGAGCCCGATATATATAAATAGATATACGCAAGTATCATAAAGAGGTTGATTCGCTTTTGTATTAGTTCATTTTTTGTAATTCTCTAGCATAGTTATGTACAAGTTGATGCGTTATGTAATATGGTCATGGACCAATTTTGTAAGCTGTCGAGCTAAGAACAAAGGAGAGGAGGAATATCTGAGGATTAGATCACAATTTGAGGAGCCTAGTGTGATCTAGTTCGCCTCATACAGATCTTACCCTTCAGAGGGAATTGTAAGCGCGCGACACTGGAGATGCAGAACTATCATAATAAAAGAGCCAAGAGCCAAATCTTTTTGGACGTAGCCCGACAGGGGGTGAACCACGGTAAGATATGTGTAATGTGATGAATGTATGTATATATTTATTTGTTTTCAACAATTAATTTTTATGCTTAATGAATGAGTTAATGCATTGTTGGAGAATACGATTGTGTTGTTCAAGGAAATAAAACGTGAAGGATAGATGCAACCCTGTGAGTACTAGTAGATTGCAGTCATGATTCATAGTAAATGGCTCATATTAACCATCCCCTATCGCATACTAAATCCTAGGTTGTAAACCCCTGATTCTTATAGCCACCCATTTAAATCTATCTCGAGTGAGACTGCACAGTGCACTATGTGCGTTGTGTTGCCTTTTGGTTTACCAGGAGGGTCGATAGTTTTAGAGGCTTTGTTGGAAACCTGAAAGACATGAACCCTAGGTCAATAACTCAGACAGTAAAAGGAATCATTTAGAAAACCAACACTAGTTGAACATTCAAATAATCATCAGTGTAAATACCAGTGACTGTGTATCTATCAAACAACTCTTCATTGTCTTAAAAAATTAACAACCAAACAATTTGTGGAAATTACGCATACCCACGCATCCAATCGAATTGGGGCAGAGCCCCTTTTCCATTAAAAATATCGAGCTATCATCATAAGGAGAGTAACAGTGTGCATTGAAAGTGCAACTGGTAATGTAGGGTTTACCACTATTATAACCGAGCCAGTGACTATATATCAACCAACACGCCTGTCATACGACCAACTGGGCAAGCCTATTCTCAAAAGAGTCGACAATTATACAACCATCCAACAAAACCTGAGTCATAAAAAAATAGGCCAAGTTGGTATTCTTAAACAATTTCCAGACTGAAGAGCCATGGTTTATCCATATTCAACATGGGGAGAGAAGAGCCACTTTTTTAATGGAAAAAACTCCAAGGTCGGGGTGCATACAGGGCGAACCACGACTCATTCGTGGTCGGGCACAATTCCATGACAGGGGCCATAACCAAAAATTAGGGCTCTAGTTTGACCTAGAAAAGGTTATTTAAGGCACACAGGTTATATCCCTCATGCTCTTCAATCAATAATCACAGCATAGAGGTGAAGATAGGGCCGAGTAAGAACAGGAAAATCCCACTTCGTGACCCTTAGTAGTGAAAACCACTAATGTCGAAGTGAACAAAAAATAGTGATGCAGTATGCCCTTAACCATTAAACTCGAAAGCCAAAGACTTGATTTAGCAACAATGCGTACCCAAGACCAAACAAAAACCCTCCACTTAAACTAGCAAGAATAACAGAGAGCTATCACCCAGGATGATTAATAATATTTGCGAATTCAATATCATTGCAGGAGAAACCATCCAACAATAACCAAATTTCACACAGTTGCAACACTCAAGAAAACACAACCCAATACACCTGAGCCAGTATTCATTTCATAACCAGAGCAGAGTCATGAATGGCCAAAAAAGGACATACCTGTGTTCGAATTCCTTAAAACGAGAGCTAGTCGAGCAGTTCCTTCCTGCTAAAATTTCGGATCATAACCACAACGGCAAGATCAAACAAAAGCCCAATTAGGGTGGTGACTAACAGGAGGGGTAAAGGTGACATGCAGTAAATGCACGTCGCCTCCACCCACAATTCATTTACTCATTAGTACATGCCAACCAGCTCCCAATAATGCCACTAATTTAACTCTGCATTGGAATCTACATAGGTTACTTGTCAAATGCACTTTCCATATCATATATCCAATTTCTTAATATATAACTCAAACAAAATCGCATAACCATTAACGTTCACCACCTTGTCAAGTGCGCCACCACATTTCACACCATATGCATATTAAACATGTAATTCAATCACAATTTCATAACCATTTGCTTGCTAGATAGGGATTAACAATAATCATCAAGTATTTCATGCATGTAGTATAGTTAGGATAGCTTTAAAATATTCCTCTTGTGATTGTTTCTCATTTCCTTTAAGTTATTCACATGTGATATTGTAGAACTAGGTCCCCTTCCCTTGCATTTGTTCTAGTATTTTACCTCTCTCAAAACTTCCCTTCATGTAATTTTACTAACATCTTTGTTATGCAGGTGCGATAAGAACAGATGGCAATGACATTAATGAATAGCATAGGTTGTAGTAACATAAGGAATCAACACTTCATAAGCTCAAACCATAACCAATAATAACAAGATCTTCATCAACCATGTAAGTTGTGTCGCACATCATCATAACATCAAAAATGAATAGATCTGCTCTCCATACTAGTAGGGGTCCCACCTACTAGTATTATTTAGTTTTTATAATAATAGGCTTTCACAACACTTTGCGGGAAAAACTTTGTTGACAATTTTCAATCGTCAACAAACTGGCAACTCCACCGGAAAATTTGTTTTCAACAAATTTAGAACTCAAAACTCATGGTTTCGTGGACCAAAATAACAAGTCAAGAAGATATAAATCGAATTATTATGCAACAGGGGGAAGTGAGTGGATTTAATGGAAAGATGATTGGGAATTTGGGGATAACTCAGGAAAAAATTTAAGTATGAGGAGTTTTACCACTGTATGCATAATCCATCGATAGGAATCTGTTTTTTAACTTGTAAGGAGAAAATTTCCATATTTTCTCTTAAAATCTCAATGGATGAAGAAAAGGCGAGAAGAAGCAGGAAACAACCAATTCTTTATAAGGCAACAGTGGAAATACATAACAATTTCAAGGGTCCTTCAGAGGATACATCATAACAGCTATGTAAGCTTGATCTTTATTGACTAACAATGCTTCACGGGAGTGTTACTGTGGCAGAGTTGATCCAACCTCTTATTTTGACCAAATTAACTAAAAGATGATAAGGACAAAATCATAACAGAATTTAAAACTACAGAAATAAAATGACCAAAAGTAAAAGTAGCAAGAATTTGTTAAAACAGAAAGTAGAAATCAAACTATTGCAAAGCATAAATGAAATGACAGAAATGTAAAAACAGAAAACTAAATAACTAAAAACCCAATTTATTATTTATGTACAAAAGTAAGGAAAATAATTCTTAGGGTCAGGTGGGATGACATTTTTCATAGAGGAATGCATCATCTATTTTAGATGTATGATTCATGAACTGAAAGACAATGCATAAAGCATATTGGTCACGCTGCCAACCAACAAGTGCATGTAGCAAGGATAGTGAGCCTATCAAGACCCCAAAAAAATTATTACCATCTTGTAGGACGTGCCAACCAACAAGACGAGATTATGGTTGGATATTGAAAACATGCATATGATCCATAACATTAGAATGATGGTTATAAGATTTGATGAAGAGGGTGGAGTTAATGGAATTTTTAAGCATTATAAGGTCATCACTTACGATCTCTTGATCAAGAAAAGAAATACTATGCACCGAGGGAGAAAATAAAGGATTCAAATGCATAGGAATTCTTTCAAATTTACCATCATCAAAAGAAATCATGCATGCAAGGGAGACCTGACTATTGTCATTGATTTCCTCAACCTCTCTGAATTGAAACAATCAGTTTGTGAATGGATTCTGCAATGTAAAATCTTGACTATTCTCATGGGAATTTTCAAAAGAAGGGCCAACATAAGAACCTATATGGTTGCTTGAATCCCCTCTTTCATATTTTTCAGAATAGTCATGAGAAATATGAGGGATAGTGTTATTCAAATTAAGAGAATCTTCCCTGCCAGATTCATCCATTAAGAGTGCTTCGTTAGACACAGATTGATCTTGAGTGGTATATGCTTCAAAAAGGTCATCATTAAAGGGAAAGTCATCAAACAAAATATTTTCAAGAGTAGGATTAGTAGGCATAACAGACCAATAATCCTTACAATCCCCTGTGAATATAGCACTACGAGATGCATGATCGTTCTCCTGCAGGCCTATCATGAAGAGAGAGGGATTTGTGTGATATTCATTTTTATCTTTTAAGAACAACTCATGGGTCAATTGTTCGTGAGGACCATAGTAGAAGTCACATCGAGGAGGGTCAATGATGCTTTCAGGTAGAAACTCAAAGTGATGAAAGATAGGTGGAGGAGGAAAATCGATAAGAAACTTTACAAAAACTGATTCTCCAGTGAAAATTTGACTAGATACTATACGTCTAGACCAGTATGTGACAAACTCCAATAGATTGACAGAAGATAAAGAAATCATCAATATGGTTCTGAGAATATTCCCATAAGTTACCCTCGAAAAGAGGACAACTAACCGTTGGCAATGAGCTCGAACTAGATTGATGCATGATCATGCAAGATAGGACTCGATAAGGTCATGATAAAAAATAAAAACATAAAATAAAAGCATATAAACAGTAGATACAAAAATACAAGGTAAAAACAGAAGAAACCAGAGAAATAAAGATAATGAGTGTTTTTTTTTTTCCTTAAGGATTTTCCCCAGTATGGTCGCCAAATACATGTTGAGGAAAGGATATGAAATGATATTACTCAAACATTTTCATAATTTACTTGGCTAAAGAAAAGTAGACGGGAATATCACCCTATGTTTATAGCCAACAAAATATCATCCTAACTCACAAGTATTAATTACGAGTGCTTAGGCTAGTCTTTTATCAACAAAAGCTTGCTGGAAATTCACTTTTTAAGTAATTTTATGAATATAATAGTTGTTGAAATAAGTGTAAGAATATAAGTAAATACACCAAGATGATAATCAAGACAGATGAGACATAAAGCAATCCTTTATTTCATTCCAGTTCACCAAAGAGTCATTTTCTTTACAAAATCTCATACAAAAATCTTGGACCAAAGTCAAACTTAGACATCCCCGATGGAACATACAAAATGACCTCTGACAAAAAACCAAAACTGAACTCTAAAAGTTGGATCAACTTGCCACAGATTGATTCCCACATGACTTTGCACTATAGCCTTTATCAGTCATGAAAATTAATTCACAAACAGACAAGTCTACACAGACTATCAAAGATACATCAACACCTCTGAGAAACAAGTGTCTGAATGATTTGATTCAACCATGAATATTTTTGTCTACAATAATACCCTAATCTCACAAAATAGAATTAGGATTTGATGAATATACAAATGAATGAAAACTAAACTATCTCAAAAAAACTCAAAGAGCAAACCTTAGCATGCTTCTGCTTCTATCATCCCTTGTTCCTCCCTTTCTTCTTGCTTTTAACAAATTAGAAATGGTCGAGGTAGTTGAACCAACTCAATAGTTAAGTTAATTAAAAGACTCAACTAACTTTAATTAGGGGGAAAAGTCATAATTATAATTAAGGGTTATAATTAAATAATAAATAGTAGGTGGGACCCCTTGTAACTCCCTTTGGTTCATAACAATCATAACATAACCATTAGGTAGGAAAAAGACACCTCCTTGTGCTTACCATAAACATATTTACTTCTGGAAATTAAAACTCATGAAATCCGGAATTATTTCAAAATAATACTCATCTATCCAAAATAAACATGTTGTCTAAAGATCCCCAAAGTCAACTGTCATAGAACAATAGATATAATCAAAAAAACTAGAAACCATATTTTCTAGTCTGTGATGCAACCATTCATTGATTGTTGTTGTCACCTCTTGATTTTCTTGAATTTGCCTTTGGTTGTGCACAACCTTTAGGCCTAATTTCACTGATCACGTGGGAACAATCGTCCCTCAAATGCATCCAGGAAGACATTGATTTGTCAGAGCCATTGGAGGGTGAGGAAGGGGCAGTAGTGGCTTTTCCTTTATCAAGTGCATGGTGTGCCTCAGTTTTCAATCTCTTGCTAGCATGGGAGGATTGCATTAGCGAGCGGGCAGGGGCAGCTTGGGCAATGGGGTTAATAGGAAGAAGAGCAAGCAAAGACAAGTTGGGCTAGCCACGATGTTGGGAGACTATTGGGTGGACAATCTCCTTCCATTCATCATTTTCAAGGACCTCGGGTCATAATGAGACATGAGAAGGTAAAGGGATATCGGGTGCTTGCGGGGCTTGGAAGGGAGGCCTTTCAGGCCTATGTTGGACTATTCCCTGCCCAATCCAATTAAATAATCCGGCATGAAACAATTGGCCAAGCTCTTCTAAATCAGCGTCAAAATGTATGGAGAAACTGGGCCTTCTTGGGCCTCGATTCCAGTTACCTCTACCTCTGTTTCCTCGGCCATGGCTACCTCGATTGAAAAAAATCATCCTGCATGCGTGATCGATTAGAAAATAATATTTTAAATAACCATACATGAAAAATCTTTAAAATATGAAATAGATTTGGCTTAGAAATGTATCAAACTCATGCAATCCAATCCATACAGATTTTTTTACTACTAATCAACGAGCAGGGGGGCGAAAAAGGGTTTTGGGATATGTGAGGGGTTTGTATTGAGCGAAAATATGATATAATGAAAGGGGAGAAGACATGGTCACTACTCGATGACAACAACAATCAAATGTAAATCAAACCAATAATACCTCACTACAATCCACACAAGACACTACCATTTTCATCCATTTTAACATAGAAATTATCTTGATTGTAATCAATCTCGGAACAGGGAGTGAAAAAATGCATATGGGAGGTGAAAGGGTTTGAAATTAGTGGAAAGTGAAATAATATAAGGGGAGGAGAACAATTATTGTTCATTAAATTCATCAAGTGATCCTTAAAACATTCTGCAGTAATAATAAATGCACCAACCAACAATCGTCATGCTCAAATAACAATTACTGTGTACTTAACTAGTTCACTGTCCAATAATCAAATATCCAACATAGTGCCATCACAAGACAGTGTCTATTCCACACAATTTTTAATAGGTTTTGTTCCCTTCATACACACACTCTACATTTTATAACAATTTATGAATAGTACCCATTTCCAATATGTAACTATCAAAATCAACCATTGCTGATGTATTTCTTCAACCCACCCTAATACTCAAAAATCATGTTTTCAAATTAACAATGAATTCCCTATCACTGCAATCGGGTCCATCAAAATGCCATGATATTTGTTAACATATATATAGGAAGAAACCAAATAACCAAGGTCAAACTACAACCTGAATTGATATTCAAACATAGAACCAACAACCATCATTTAGACACAAGCTATGCACAGGGTAACTCGCCCAGGCAATGTAATTATGCCACTGTAAAAAAAAAAACAATTCAATGTGGCTTAAAGATCTAGGCCACCCATCCAACATGAAAAAAGTCTTGACAACATTCCCTTTATAACCAATGATCAATAAACATGATTAAAACTCTGTGAAACCCAAGCTACCCATACAATACACATTGTGCAACCATCCAAAAAATGATGCAATATTTCCATTTTACAGAACCAAACACATAGTCACGGAAATAGCTCAATTGGTTGATGAGTCATCAACCCAACACAGTATTACTTCGATTTAGTCCAACTGTGATCAATTATGTTGTACAATTTCAGGCTTAAACAATCAAATAATCATAAGGATGCAGTTCCCAAAGTCATCAAGTTCAATAATCGTTCAGCCCCAAAAGGAAACCACAATTACCACGACCATTATTTATTTTGCAAACACCCAACGCGACATGAGCAATGTCAATCATTTTCACCAATTCTAGATGAACATTCAAATAATCATCAGTGCAAATATCAGTGACTATGTATCTATCAAACAACTCGTCATTGTCTTAAAAAAATAACGACCTAACAAGTTGTGGCAATTACGCATACCCACGCATCCAATCGAATCGGGGCAGAGGCCCTTTTCCATTAACAATACTGGCTATCAACATAAGGAGAGTTACTGTGTGCTTTGAAATTGCAACTTTTAATGTAGGGTTTACCACTATTATAACCGAGCCAGTGACTATATATCAACCAACACGACTGTCATACGACAAACTGTGTGAGCATGTTCTCAAAAGATTCAACAATTATACAACCATCCAACAAAACCCAAGTCATAAAACAACAGGCCAGGTTGGTCTTCTTAATTAATTTCCAGACTAGAGGGCCAAGTTTGCTCCGTAGTCAACACATGGAGAGAAAATCCACTCTTGTAATGGAAAAACCTCCAAGGCCACGGTGCATACAATGCGAACCATGACTCATTCGTGGTCGTGCACAAATCCATGACAGGGCCCATAAATGAAAAGTAGGGCTCTAGTTTGGCCTAGAAAAGGTTAGTTAACGCACGCAAGGTATATCCCTCGTGCTCTTCAATCAATAATCACTGCATAGAGGTGAAGACAGGGCCAAGTAAGAACAGGAAAAACCCGCTTCGTGACCCTTAGTAGTGAAAACCACCAATGCCAAAGTGAACAAAACACGGTGATGCAAGATGACCTTAACCATTAAACCTGAAATCCAAAGACTGGATTTAGCGACAATGCGTACCCAAGACCAAACAAAAACCCTCCACATAAACCAGTAAGAATAACAGAGAGTTATCACCCATGATGATTAATAATCTTTACGAATTCAATATCATTGCAGGAGGAACCATCCAACAATAACCAAATTTCACACAGTTGCAACACTCAGGAAAACACAACCCAATACAAATGAGCCAGTAATCATTTCATAACCAGAGAAGAGTCATGAATGGCCAAAAAAATACATACATGTGATCGAATTCCTTAAAACGAGAGTTGGTCGAGCGGTTCCTTCCTGCTAAAATTTCAGATCATAACCACAGCGACAAGATCAAACAATATCCCGATTAGGGTGGTGACTAACAGGAGGGGTAAAGGTGACTTGCAATAAATGCACATCGCCTCCACCCACAATTCATTTACTCATCAGTACATGCCAACCAGCTCCCAATTAACGCCATTAATTTAACTCTGCGTTGGAATCTGCATAGGTTACTTGCCAAATGCACTTTCCATATCCTATATCTAATTTCTTAATATATAACTCAAACAAAATCGCGTAACCATTAAGGCTCACCACCTTGTCAAGTGCGCCACCACATTTCACACCATATTCATATTAAACATGTAATTCAATCACAATTTCATAACCATTTGCTTGCTAGCTAAGGCTTAAAAATAATCATCAAGTATTCCATGCATGTAGTATAGTTAGGATAGATTTAAAATCTTCCTCTTGCGATTGTTTCTCATTTCCTTTAAGTTATTCACATGTGATATTGTAGAACTAGGTCCCCTTCCCTTGCATTTGTTCTAGTATTTTGCCTCTCTCAAAACTTCCCTTCATGTAATTTTACTAACATCTTTGTTATGCAGGTGCGATAAGAACAGACAACAATGACATTAATGAATAGCATAGGCTATAGTAACATCAGGAATCAACACTTCATAAGCTCAAACCATAACCAATAATAACAAGATCTTCATCAACCATGTAATTCATGTTGCACATCATCATAACATCAAAAATGAACAGATCTGCTCTCCAATAGTTCAAGGGGGTCCCATCTACTAGTATTATTTAGTTTTTATAATAATAGGCTTTAGCAACACTTTGCGGGCAAAACTTCATTGACAATTTTTAATCATCAACATAGCGCTATAATTCCACCAACCATTCATCAATAGATAGCCATAAATAAGAGATAAAAGAGATAATCTTGCCAAAGATAGAGAAAATTTTAGATCAAGTCCTCTCACAATGAGGGAGATTTATGTTTAAATGAGATCTTATGATCTCTTATTTATACAAATGTCACCAAGGTGACTTATCCATAAATTAAGGGGTAAAACACAATATTAGGGTTCAACATCCCTAATATTTCCCCCTTTACAAAGTAATTCATTTAAAATTCACTTTTTCACATAAGAAAACCCTAATTTTAGAATGATGTCACCCCTTTAGGGGACATTTTGGCATTAGGAGCAAGTCATTGGTGTAGGAGGAGGGTGTTTAGGCTTGCCAAATCCACATGTCAAGTATCCAAGTTACTTCCTTCATGTCAAAGGTCGATTCTCCTCAAAACTTCCAAGTGCAAATGCATCAACCACACCACCAAACCCTAACCCCCCTAGGTGACATCATCCCTCAAAAGGAGATGTTTTTCCTCTCCTAGAAAAAACATTTGGCATGTGGGGGCTAGGTTATGTCATCCAAGTCATATTTAAGTCCTTCCAAGTCTTCTATCTTTCATACGGCATGTAGGCCCTTGGTATCCAACCTATGGGATTATATCCCCATGGAATCCCAAGCTAGGCTTGTTCTCCTAAAATTGTCCGCCAGTTAGGTCCTACAAAGACAAATGAGCATACCCTCCAAGGATATCAAGTCAAAACATCATGATAATTGAATCTAATCAATAAAAAAGTCATCTAAGCATGTGCATCAAATATCATTGTGTCAAACAATCAACCGCTCAAAGACACTATGCGACTTGTCAAGCTTGAGTATGGGAGGGTTGACGAGGTGTACTATTGGGTAGATCTTTCCCTAGGTCTAGGAGAGTTTCCAAGAGGTCCCTTTCTAAGCCATGTAAAGTGGATGAAGTGGTTGGGGTCAAGACTCAATGGGCATAGAGCTCATGACATACAAGGGGTCGTAGTGTCTCATTCATGAGTGTCTTTGTAGAGGGTGTGTGGTACCTTCGTCCACAATGCACTTTTTCCAAGCCCACCAATTTCCTTTTATCTTTATTTCTTTGTATTTTCTTTCAAAATAGCATAAGGATAGATTGAAGGTCAATTCCCTGGCATGCTGACTAGATGATGGCAATGTCACCCACAAACACCTAGTGTAAATGAGAAGGTTGGCTCGTGATGAGACCCCCTTTCTCCCATCCATGCAACTAAGAGACATTTCCCTGGTTTGGTGACTAGATGATGACAATTTCATACCACTAGATACTCATGAACGTGATAGGTCGTCTCGTGATAATACATCCTTTCCTTCAACTGACCTTTTAAGCATTATTTATTATATTGTGGGTCCCCTTTACTCAAAGATAAGTGTTTCATTTCTTTCTTAGGTGATCCTTGGGTGAAGAATATGGAAGGTTTATATAAGGCTTTTATCGTTTACCCAACATCAACCCCTCTAGGCCTTCAGCCCCTTCTTCCCATATAATGAGGGACAACCCCTTCTTTGGTCAATACACAATAAAATCCCAAGAGATAAGGAAATGGAGGGGAAGAATGATGAAAAGTGGTAAGTATGGTCGGGAATGGTATGATGGATCATTAAGTTATTTCACAGTAGAAAACCCATCCCCAAGGAAAACCACTTACTAGGGAACAATGTCAACCACCAAGGTGAAGCAAGGAAAAAGGCATAATGTCCAAGCATATATCATG
Organism: Picea engelmannii; assembly: GCA_009831015.1. Classification (NCBI taxonomy): domain Eukaryota; kingdom Viridiplantae; phylum Streptophyta; class Pinopsida; order Pinales; family Pinaceae; genus Picea; species Picea engelmannii. The sequence continues at coordinate 101,644 of ML786389.1, read as the reverse complement.
AAATATAGATAAATATAAGATACAACATAATCAAATGGATTAAATATTGAAATTATCCTCACCATAATACTAACTTTTACCTCATGGAGCAAGGCCCACTGCCTTCCGGAAGACAGTTGATGTGGTGGATGCCATCTGCAAACCTGTGACCATCTGTGACGGTGAGTGGGTTTTTCATCTGTGCAAAGGGTATTTTTGGTCATGAAGTCTTTCAACAGTCCATATCTGCAACCTGATGTCCTCGAGACATAATCTCCTTAGTTATCCACAAAATGGGGATAACATACCCCAACAACAATGTAACTACAAAAATGCAAATATGTACAACATTAAAAATATGCACAACTTATCTATAGCATATTTCTTATCTGCAGCATCGCCATGTAGGTTCTACCTTTTAATCCTATGATCAAGGATTAGTTTTCAAACCAAGGAATCCCCCCCCCATATGTAGACCTCTCACATCTATGATACCTAGCCACACTTCTACCCTAGGAAATATATACGCTTATACAACAAGAGCACTCATCATCATAGGCATTGTTGGAGCCACCTTTGTTTTTTAGCCTTTTTTAAATTTTATATCTTAACGCTTGAAATCAAAAGTTGGCTTTGGTATTTTCCTTTATTTTTCCCAAAATCTTGGAATTCTCATCACGCAAGCAACGATGGCTATCATACTCTTAAGGCATGATTTATTTTTTTTAATCGTTTAAACGAGTCTCTCCTTTTTTACCTCGGGATTTCGCATGTCGAAAGTTATAGATCACATAGTTTACAAGTCCCGAGGGGCAAAACGGCGAAATAGTTTTAAAAAGTTTACCCAGATCAGTACCGAGAGTAAAGATACTCTAAACCATGGTTAAGCATCATCGGGATTTCGTGTCTCGGTGTTTTCTAGCTCCAAAATTCTTACCGTCATAACCCCGACAACCAAAACCGTGAGATTCTTGTTTTAGGAACCCAGGTTAATGTTAAAGGTAAAAATCTTAACTGCGGTTAAACTCTGTCGGGAATTTGCAACTCAGCATGTTTTCCTTCAAAATCTATACCTTCGAAGCCCCAAGTCACAAAGTCGCGATATAAATAAAAATGTAATCAATTAAACGCTTAATCCCGGTTACATTTTTCATTAACCAAAGCTAATTATCACAATCTCGGGTTTTAGAGGTTTAAAGGGTTAAAGTGAAAATGCTCGATGAGGCGAATGCCGAAAGATTAATTTACATTTAAAAAGGCCTGATTAATTAAGCTAAGCCATCATTTCCAGTGTTTTAAAACGAAAATTAATATGCACAGTCTATGAGGCAATTTTAAACTTTCATTGCGCCAACCTGCATTACAAACTGTCAAAATCTATGACATTAATTGGAAATGAGGCAAATCAACAAGTAAGGATTTGGTTTTTATTGTTAAATTTATATTTAAGAAAGATTTGACCATTCTGTTCCTAAGGATGACCTAGTTTTAAATGGTCGAAGGCATGGATCTTTTATTTGTTGTCACAAATTTCATTTCTATTCTACGCAAAGCAAACTTTTCTCGAGCGAACTAATTTCTGTATGTATACATATTTTTATCGCATGAGAGCTAAAGTAGAATCCCCCGCCATGGCCCCACGAAAAGTGTCTAAAGCCACTATTGAGGTTTCAAGACAAGGTTTAGACAACGTTTCTGATACTTCACCTCGAAGTGTCGACTCTATCAGGACCTGATCATATATTTATGAGATTCTACAGTCTGAATTGGTAGATGGGTTGGATGATTCTAGTGACAATGAAAAAGACGATCTGATCACCAAATATAAGATCGGCGTCCAAGCTCAAATGCATAAAGTAGCAACTAGGCCACGTCTGCTCCCTTACTACGATATGGTCCGGTGGGCATTAGACCATGTAGATATACCAACCAGAACCATCGTCAACGAGCAGGGAGTCACTATTGGGACTTTCAGACCCGAACAATTGTAGGCTATGTACAAGTTTCCCATCGTGTCAGACTTATTATACAATGCCAAATTCCTGGAGAATTTTAAATAGAAGGAATGTGTGCAATATGACAAGAGTATGTCTAGTTTAATCAAAAGTTTAATCAAATATTGGGTTTCACACCCTGTGAAGTTCAGAGCGGACAGTAATGGTATATATTCAATATATTCTCTGGAACCACAGTTCAAATATGTAGCTATGATGACCTGCAGATCATATGGGAGAGAGGACACCACACATTTTTTCCTTCAGTGGGTGCCTCTAATCCATTCAGTCGTTGAAGGTTGTTCCTTTGACTAGGCTAAACTATTGTCTAATAGTTTGACCAGTCGAGTTACAGAGTATCGAGAGTAGAAGGAGAGTGGAAATATCACTTCATTCTTTATGTCCGCGTATATCATGGACGCCATGTGTTTTCTGATGCCTCTTCCCTTAATGAGTTGGAGCTAGACTCCATCGGAGGCTAAGCCCATCCACATCTACCATTCAAAGTTATGGGAAGACAAAGCTTCAGATTTTGTATATGAAATCTTTAACTGGGTAAATGTACGATTGCACGTCACTATCTTCGGCCACCCGCCACCCAGGATCTCAAACAGTATCGCGGTAAATTTGAGCAATATAGCTGATTGGTACGTGGAAGCAGAATTTTCATATCTCAAGGTTTTTGGCGCTTTTGTTCCTCTGCATGCCTTGCCATTATTCATACCCGATAGGCTGGCTTGTCGTGAGATTGCCAGGAAAACCGTGATCGATGGCGTAAGAAAGGAACTTAAGGGATATTCTAAGAAGGTATGGCCACCTTTTCCTATTCATTTAAATTCCTATTCTTTGTTAGATTTTGGGCATGCTAAAGCTGAAGCAGCAGCCCTGAAAGACCTTAAATTGGTTCATGTCGAATTCAAGAAGCACGATCCACATAGGGTCGTAAGTAATCAATTAGCCAGTTGTGGGCTTAAAAGGTTTGAGCACGAAAATTCACCCTCGGTTGAAATTTTCTGAGGCATCAGATCTTATGTCAAGGTTTTGGCTCGAATACAAGCCTTGGTGCCCGAAGAGAGGGTCGATGTTCTAAAATTCCAAGAACATCGGCGGAGTTGTCTTCCCCCGGTATTGCGGGGTGAAAATCCAATAGCAGCAAAGGTGAAACAAAAAGAAGCCGAAGGCTCCAGAGATTCATCACCCAGACAAGAAGAACACCAAGACAGGGAAGAGCAAATTGGGGGCCCAAAACCAGAAATGAAAACTCTCGATCCACCGAAAAATCTGACTCCAATGGCCACTCCAAGCCAATCCGCTAAGCAAATCGGAAATCCCATCGCCTCCATTACTCCCTTACAGTCAACTCAAGGGAACATAGATGCAGGGTGGATTTTCAATGAAGAATTGAGACCTATAAGGATGGAAAATCTCCCCCCAAATGAGTTCTTTTTTTATAAAAAGAGAAAAGTTGTGGTAAAAAGAGAATTCTATCAAGAAGCAGGATCAACGGCCAAAAAATTTAAGGTGTTGATCGACGGGAAAGATATGAAGAAAGAAGAGTTTGCGATAGAAATAGCCGAAACATTAGGGGATTTTTCTATGGAAAACCAATTTTCAGTTGGCGTTTTGAAAAATCGGCTGAAGTGAAAAAATCGCCTCATCAAAACCTTAGAAGATAAACTAGCCACAGCAGAGGAAGCTTTCAAGGACCAGGCGAACACTGGAATAGAACAAGCAAGAATGGCCGATAAAAAAGAAATTGAGCTTCTCAAAGCTAAGCTCGAACAAGCCGAGCTAGTAGCTCAGACCAGTCAAATACAGGTAGGCCAGCAAAGAGACTTGATAGGGCAGCTACAGGTTAGATTAGAGTTTATCGAAAGCCAAGTTATAAATATCGGGATATTCCAGTCCCAGGCTATGGAGATTTAGAGAAGAGTTTCTGCAGCCCGGCGAAGTTTACTTTCCAAGGTAAAGATGATTCGGGACAACTTCCTGCTCGTTGATCAAGTATTGGAAAACTTATCTGTCAGAGAGAGAGAAGTTGGAGCAGCTCGGGTTGCATTTCAAGAGGTTGTAATAGCTACAACAAATAGGGAATCGGCAAACAGTTCCGAATTTTCCATTTCAGAACAGACCCGAGGAAATATTTTGTTGAAAGAATGGGAATGCAGCATATCAGAAGGCAAATCGCAAGCCAAGAGAGTAAGGAAATCCTATGAAGAGGCCTTCGGTTCTATAGATGGAAATCTGTTAGGCATCGATAGTGAGAGCAATGTTGAGACACTGAACCAAATGAATGTAGCAAAATTCTCGCTTGATATAAATGAGAAAGAAGAAAGAGATTCGGCCGAAATCTCTCAAGTAACTCTGGCAGACATAGTTCAAATAGATAAATGGATTATTAAACCAAGTGTGCGGTTGTGCACTATCAACACCCTAGACCGATAGATGGAAGAAAGGTTACCACAATTAGTCAGAGATTGTTATATTTTTTAGGCCAATTGTCAAGCGGAACCTTCTAGCTTGATATCTCGGCTGGTGGAAAAATGTGTCACTTGTACCAAGCATGCAAAGGGGCAGGATTTTGGTACCAAATAAAGACAAAGATAAAGAAATGAAACGATTGATCTCCTTCTTATTGTAACTGAAAATCCTGGAACGTTCAAGATTCCATCATATGTAAATCTGTATAAATATACAATATAAGGAAAGAACAAGGGCTGGACCTTTTTGGGTCGATTGTAATAGAGATTTTCTTCCTCAAGAGTTAATACAAAGCAAATCCAAAGATTATCGATTCTGTCACGACTGTGTTATGAGTTTGTTTCCTTGTATTTCATATTTCATTTCATTTCATATATGTATCTGATGAATGTTTCGCTATAATTTAGTACAACCTCTACTATAGTGAATAAATTTTAGTTTTCTACATTGTTTACCGTTTTTCCTCTGTACCAGCTATCAGCAGGTATAAGACTAGTGAGCACTTTATATTTCTATATATATTTTATGCTTCATCAAGTTATTTATTTATCTGTTTCTTCCTCTGTTTACTAGTGAGATTCTCCCTTGATAGGAGCCTTACATGATAGACAGCTTAATGTTTTCTTACACCACATACGCATTTATTAAAATATAACTCAGTTATGGGAAAGGGCCTTTGGTTTGCACCCTATTTTCACTACCGGAGCTATAAACTCTCCTTTATATGACCGAAATCGAGACAGCATCTAAAAAGTTTTGAGATTTTCTTATCATTTTGTTCCTCTATGACTGTCCCTATAACAAGACAGCCTAATATCGAACCTGGACTATCATATCAAACACATATTGCCTTGAATATTTTTTATACTATTATTAAAACAGCCACTACCTGGGTAGAACTTGAACGTTCGTGGGCAGCGATTGAAAGGGACATAAACTTCCAGGAATAGTTGGAAGCTAGACAACAACCTAGAAATCAGCCCTAGCTTCCCTTGCCGAAGGTTGACATTTCTTCCTTCTCTACCCCTTACTCACTTTCAGATGCCTAGACATTGTCCTTCTCAGCCTTAAGTACAGACTCTAGAACAACATCTTTTCTGGCGCTGTTGTCGGGGACCAAAGTTACGAAATATTTTCCCTGGGAAAACGACATTTTTCGTTGAAAGTGTCATCCTTTGATAGTGAACAAAGAGTGCACACCTTTTAAAGTCTTTCTAATCTTTCACTTGGCGACTCCATGATTAGTAAGCTAGCATCTGGTTGAAGGAATACCAGGCAAAACCCGAATGGTAAATAGACCACACCCGTTACCGATCCTGAGAAGATTTTAAAGGCGAGAGGCTCTCTTAAGCCGACCCCTGCAGTCTATCAGCTTAAATACCCACAACTGAAGACCAAGAGTCTTTCTGAACCTTCAACTTCACGCAGCCCTCTTTTCGACACTAAGGATCTAACATCAAACTGCTTCGAAGTTATAAGTGAAACCCGTCCGATAACCTTTGTAGTACATAAAGGAAAAAGTCCTGTAGAAAATTCATCTACTGTCAATATATCGTCGACCCTTCAGTTAAATTTCACGACCTCGCCCAGTCTCGAAGAATATTTCACACATCCAGTTTCCACACCCGTTGGTTCTCCTGATTACATCTCTTGCAAGTCCGAAGAACCAAGCCCTCGCATCCCTTACCAATCATCCTCGGATTTTTTGCCCCGCGAAGAAACTAAAGATTCACTTTTAATATTCCAAAACCCCCTTTACAACTTTCCACTAATAATGATGGCAGCCGCCGGAGGGGGAGGTGGAGGGGTTGTTGGAGGAGGTGGTGGGGGTCCTCCTAGAGGAGGAGGTGGAGGTGCTCTTGGGGGATAAGCTGGAGGTCAAGGTCCTGCCCCCCTCCCAGAGTGTTTTCTAAAGTGGCAGCAAGATACGCTCCTTTGGTATTGCCTGTTCCTCTGCACGTCCTTCCCGAAAATTATATAAAAAATTTGCCAAAATTCACTGGGGAAGGAGATCTTACCGCGACCGAACACATAAATTTCTTTGATCAATTCGCAGACATCCTAGGTCTCGAACATGAAGATGTGTATTCGATGCTTTTCGTCCAAACCTTCGAAGGTCAGGTCCGAACTTGGTTTCGGAGTTTACCTGTAGGATCTATCTTGTCCTATGATGCCTTGGAAGATGCTTTCCTTAGACAATGGGACGAAAGAAAGGACCACCTATACTATTTAACCAAGTTTGGGTCTTTAAGAAAAAAGAATTTAGAAATAGTTATGGAGTTTATTCAAAGATTCAACAAGTTGTATAACAAAATCCCAGCCAAGGTTAAACCGTCCCAACCCGCAGCCAAAGTAACTTTCGCGAGGGATTTTGAACTAGATTTTGCACTTCTTTTATGGGAAAGAAGGGGAGATACTCTAAACCAAATGCAAGATTATGTTGTAGAAATTGAGTCAAATATGATGGCTTCTGATCAGTTAAAAGCTAAAGTAGAAGCAGGGAACTGAGAAACTAGACGTGTTAGAGAACAAACAGGGTCGTCAGGGTCTAATAGATACACAGATGACAAAGTAGACGATATGGCCAAGATAATTAAGGAGTTGTCTAATAAGATATCTAGGATGGAGCTAGCATAGGCCAAAGCCGATTCTTTCTCCAAAAATGATTTCAGGAGGGATCCCAATCCCCCAAATCAGTAAAGACAGATAAAAAACGAAGATCAGAAAATACAAACTCCCCTAAAGAACGAAAATTTTATAGGAGGGAATGATCTCCAAGATTTTGGAGATTTAGAGGATGATGTCACGAACTTGGGTGATGATTGCACACAACCTTATCTGACTAGAGAGGATTATGAAAAATCTCTAAACACTCAACAATCATATATTAAGGGTGAAGAAAAATATTATACTGACCTTTGTAGTTATCAAGAAGAAACAGATATGATAATGGCTGAGGTCCAACCTAGGTATAACTTGAGATCTAAGAGTAAGCCCATTTCAACTACTCAACCTAAGAAAATTCTCCCAAGAGGTCAAACTTATGAGCCTACCCCGGAAGAAACCGTGTTACCTAACAACAAAGCGAAAGTAGTAAACGCGCAAGAACCCGAAGTGGAGAAGGTTGAGACTCAAACAGAGGAAACCGAAGCAGCTAATACAAACACACCTTTAACCAAGATCATGAGTAATAAGGTAGTCCAGACAAATAAGTTGGAAAAGAAGGATTCGGAAGTCCCAACTAGAGAAACAGACAAGGTGAGCAGAGTTTTCAGTTTCGAAAACGAGATAAATAAAATTAAGATACCAATTCCTCTGGTAGAGTTAGCAAAAAACCCGGTGTATCGAAAGAAGATTACCAAAGTGATAGGAGTTTCAGAGCTAGAAATCCAATCTGACATTTTGAACCTAGAAGATGATAAGCCCAACATCACTTTTGGTCCACATTTTGAAGGAGCCAAAGACATTGTTGCTCCATTTTAACTGCTACATAATTACATGCTAGACTCTGGAGCCTCACATAACGTGATGCCTAAAATTATTATGGACAGATTGGGCCTCCAAATCACTAGACCTTACGAAGATCTTTACTCATTTGATTTGAGAAAAGTTAAGTGCATGGGAATGATAAAGGATTTAGTAGTCACCCTGGCACAGATCCCAATTAAGAGCATCTTAATGGATGTGGTCATTGTTGATATTCCCCCCAAGTACGACTTACTGTTGTCTAGGTCATGGGGGGCCAAGCTGGGGGGTTCTCTTCAACTAGATATGACATACGCCACGATTCCTGTGTTTGGTGGGCAATTTACTCGGTTGTACAGGGAGACGAGGTTAGCATATACGGTAAGCAGCCCTCAAAATCTGAACAATTTCCCTATTTACATTGCAGATCAAGATTTAGGAAATTGTATCTTATCTTTTGACGATAGTTTAGATGGTTGCACAGAGGAAAATGATATAGAGCATGAAGAGTTAGGTTACATGACCGAGGATATGTGTAGCACCGGTATCTGGAAAATGTTTTTTGATGGTGCTTTGTCATGCGAAGGAGCTGGTGCAGGAGTGCTTTTTGTGGCACCCGAAGAAAGGTTCGTTGTCCCTTTTTCTTACAGAATACAATGGGATATAGATTATACTAACAATGTATGTGAATATGAAGCCTTGGTCCTAGCATTAGAGGCTATCAAGAGGTTAAAAATAAAAAACCTAGAGGTATACGGAGATGCGGAGTTGATAGTCAAACAAATAAATCGGCAATATCATGCCAAGAATCCTAGATTAAGATCATACAGAAATTGTGCCTAGGATCTAATGGAAAACTTTTTCTCATTTGTAAATGTCCACTCCATCCCATGCACAGAAAACTTACAGGCTGATGCATTAGCTAAAGCAGCTTCAACTTTCACTCCTCCTACAACCTTTAAATTGATCACATAGAGATAAGACGCAGGCCATCTATACTGGATAATATCCAGCACAGGCAAGTTTTTGAGGATGATGAACAAATTAAAAAGTTTATTGAAGCAGTAGGCGAATTTTCCTAAACTCACGCGGATCAAGAAAATCAGAATGACCATATATGGATCATGCAAGAAGGGGAGGACCCTCAAGATTTCCAAGACAAAATCACAAATCATCGCATGTTGGTCCTAAAAAATAACCATATTCTAAAAGGACTGATCCCTCTGGAAAGATTGTTTGATCAAAACAACATACCTGTAAAATCCACCTTACAACCCCAACCAGAAGAGGTTGAGGACTGTGACATAGGAACCAAAGAAGAGTGCAGGATGGTTAAAATATCTAAACTCCTCCCCCCTGAAATAAAAGGCAAGTATAAGGACTTACTCAAACAATTTAAAGACATTTTCGCCTGGTCTTACGACGAATTAAGAACCTACGACACTACCGTGATCGATCACAAGATACCTCTAAAGCCCGTGGTCAAACCCTTTAGACAAAAGCTTAGGCAGATCAACCCCATTGTATTGCCTGTGGTCAAGAGAGAAGTGAAGAAGATTTTAGAGGCGAAAATTATAGTACCTCTGAGATATTCTGACTGGGTGGCAAACCTGGTCCCGGTCAGAAAAAAGAGTGGGGAAATTAGACTGTGCGTGGATTTCAGAAATCTAAATAAGTCCTCTCTTAAATATAACTATCCACTGCCTAAAATGGATCACGTGCTAGAAAAGGTAGTTGGGGCGAACAGAATGTCTATGATTGACGGTTTCTCTGGATATAATCAAATTGCTATGAATGAACAAGATAAAGAAAAAACAACTTTTACTACCCCTTGGGGTATGTTCATGTATGATAAAATGCCTTTCGGTTTGATGAATGCAGGAGCCACGTTCCAACGCGCTATGGACATCGCTTTCATCAGAGAGAGGGATAAGTTCGTAGTCATCTATCTCGATGATTTGACAGTTTTCTCCAAATCCAATGAAGAGCATTTGATACATCTTAAACAAACATTCGAAAAATGCCGCAGGTTTGGTCTGTCCTTAAATCCCAAGAAATCACACTTCGCCATGCAAGAAGGTAAACTTTTGGGTCATATTGTATCTAGGGATGGAATTAAGATTGATCCTAAGAGGGTTGAAGTGATAGACACTATAAACATTCCTAGAAATGTAAAAGAAATTCAATATTTCTTAGGAAAAACAATTTTTTTACGAAGATTTATCCCAAATTTCGCTGAAATTGTAAAATTGATCACAAATATGTTGAAAAAGAATAGAGAAGTAAAATGGACAACAGAGGCCAAAGCATCGTTCGCACACATTAATAAAGTCATGGCCGAGGCACCTATGTTGGCAAGCCCCGATTATCTAAAAGAATTTATTATTTTCTCGTTTGCCTCTAAACACACGATTGTTGCGGTACTCCTCCAAAAAAACAAAGAGGGTTTCGAACAGCCGATCGCCTTTTTCAGCAAGAGCCTCAGAGACGCAGAACTTAAATATGATATAATAGAAAAACAAGCGTACGCCATGGTAAGAGCACTGAAGGCATTTAGAACATATGTATTACACTCCAAGATAATTGTGTACGTGCCTACCAGTTCTGTGAAAGGTATTTTGGTACAACCAGACAGCGATGGGAAAAGAGGATGATGGCTTGCCAAGATTCAATAATTTGACCTGGAAATCAAACCTACTAAACTGATAAAGGGACAAGGCCTGGCCAAACTTTTGGCTGAATCAAATCTCAGAGCTCTGGATATAAACTACCTGCAGCAATGTGAGGAAGACATGAACATAAACGAGCTCAATGAGCAAACAAATACAATTAAGATTGAAGAGAAGTTCATATCATCAGAATGGTACAGAAACATAGTATCCTAATTGTTGACTCTAAAATGCCCGAGTGAACTATCACCATCAAAAGCTAGGACTTTAAAGCTTCATGCGGTTAAGTATTGTATTGCCAAAAATCAAATATATTGGAAAGACCCACTCGGTTTCTTGTTAATCTGCTTAGTCGAATTGAAAACAGAAGGGGTTATAAGTTAATTTCACGAAGGAGTGTGTGGAGGACATCACGCTTGGAGGGCCACAGCTTACAAAATTATGAGGGTTGGGTATTGCTGGCCAAAAAATTTCTCAGACGTTAACGCCAAGGTCTGAGCCTGTAACCCTTGTCAACTATTTGCAGGCAAACAGAAACTCTCGGTGCTACCTTTAGTTCCGGTCAAAATTGAAGCCCCTTTTCAACAATGGGGGCTAGATTTTATAGGCGAGATTAATCCACATTCTAGCACCCAACACAAGTGGATCTTAACTGCCATAGACTACTTTACTAAATGGGTGGAATCTATTCCAACCAAAAGGGAAACTAACTCGGTGGTAATAGATTTCTTAGAAGACAATATTTTGTCAAGATTTGGTTGCCCCCGAAAGATAGTCATAGATAATGCCCAAGCTTTCAAATCTGTGGCTATGATCAGCTTCTGCCAAAAGTATAATATCGTTCTTGGTCATTCCACAGTGTATTACCCCCAAGGAAATGGACTAGCCGAGTTGTCTAACAAGAGCCTGATCAATATAATTAAGAAAGTGTTGGATGAAAACAAAAGGTCTTGGCATGTGCATTTAAAATATGCCTTGTGGGCGAATCGCATAGGCACTAAAAAGTCTATCAGCATTTCCCCTTTTCAGATGGTATATGGGACAGATGCGGTGTTACCTATAAATTTAGCACTCCCCATGATGAAATTATGGCAAGATCAGAAAGAAGAACCTAATCATGTCACCAGGAGGATAAACCAGCTAATCGAGGTTCAACAGCACAGGGTCGAAGTAGATGAAAGGTTGCAGAAGTACCAAGATGACATGAAGGCATTATTCAACCGTAGGGCAAAGGACAGAGATTTCCTCCCAGGTGATTTAATATTAAGGTGGGATGCAAGGAGGGAAGAAACAACGAAACATGTTAAATTTGATCACCTCTGGTATGGGCCATTCAGAGTCTCGGCTCTCAAAGGAAAAAATTCTTTCCTGCTAGAAAATCTAGACGGTGAAATCCTGAACGCCCCTGTCAACGAGCATTATCTGAAGCATTATATGACATAAGCAGTCGCCAAAAAGAAAAAAAAAAGAGATGTGTATATTTATATATAGAATTTTGTACATATATATATATATATATATATATATATATATATATATATATATATATATATATATATATATATATATATATATATATATATATATATATATATATATCATTATGCATTGCTATTTTGATTTTATTTTCCTTTTTTAAATTTTCAACACCTTTCAAAAATCCTTGATAACCTTCATATTTGTCTTTTTACAGGATTCTAGCTGCAAACTAAACGAGCAGGAGAAGTAAACAGAAAGTCGTGTATCGAAAAATAAATTGGCTTAAACAGGTGATATAAAAAAAAAGATTTTTGATAGTTTGGAAAGAAAATGGAACGGTAAGTTAAAGGTGAGAATTCCTAAAAGACTTGTTTTGAAGGGCTCTCAAAGGAAACCAAGATAACCTCATAAGAATACGGCAATATCATCTGAAATAATAAATAAAGGAACATTTCCGTGGTTAGTGTTTACGAAAGAATAAGATGAAATGAATAAGTCACCCAAAGTAAAGCACCCCCGAAAAAGATTTTCAAGAGTCAGTTTTGATTTTTGACTCCTGTTTTTCAGTTCGTAGATCTCTATCTGTCACCCTTTTTCTGTTTTCGAGTTTACCTTTTGAAAATCCAGCATCTTTCCGGTTTCGTATACGTAGGGAGAAGAGATTTCGTTTTAACCTCGAAAGCTTCAAAGCAGATTGTGAAAAGTAAGCTGGTCTTCACAACTCCTCGGTCCCTTACTAAACAAAGTGACGCTTAAGTGATCCTGACTTTTCTAGGTTTTTCAACAGTTTCGGAGGATTGAGTCTTGGTCAAATAGAAAACTCCAAAAAAATAATTTTTCCCTTTCTCCCTGCGAACGAAGGTGTTGTGAAAGTTAAGGGAAGGTTGGTACCGAGTAATCAAAGTAAGTTGGCAGACCTATAATGCAAAATATTACATAGCTATCAGCCCTCATACAAACTGATTGCCCCCACTTCGCGCTCTAAAAAGGAAAATTATAAGACAGGTGGTGAAAGGAAATTCAGAAATGATTGCCCCCATCTAGTCCAAAAGACGATGAAAGGAAATTCAGAAATGATTGCCCTCGTCTCAGCATTTAAATGCATAAATATATTCCAAAGTGGTGAAAGGAAATTCAGTAAAAAAGGCCAGATGACTTCATCGGGGTATTGAACAGGCTTGCTGACAGTGAAGCAATATCTGAGATATCTGTAAGGCTGTTATACATGAATATCACTCTACTCTGGTAACCAATTTTTTCAAAACCTGATCTACATCCCAAGTTCAGACAGGGCTTCCTGATTAAAAACATATAATTTGTTTCTTTTGATGCAAGCCGATAGCCACAAGATCTATTGGGTCTCCTAGAACTATTTTGATTATCTTAATGCAGACCTGAATTCGGTAATGAGAAGGAGAAAGTCGTGAAAGGGACTACAGCTAAGTTTAAAAAGTATCTAAATTTTGAAAAGTTTTTCGAAAGTAAAAAAAGAAGTCCCTTTCCCCTTCGGTATCCTGTTCTAAGGAACATATTCGCTGGATTAAAGCCATTGATTCCATTTACCCAATATAGGCACATGGTCTACTGTTCTTCCCGTCTTGCAGGAAAACGGGATCCCTAGATAGAGCCTATGTTGGAGCCGCCTTTGTTTTTTATCCCTTTTTAAATTTTATATCTTAACGCTTGAAATCGAAAGTTGGTTTTGGTATTTTCCTTTATTTTCCCCAAAATCTCAGAATTCTCATCACGCAAGCAGCGATGGCTATCATACTCTTAAGGCATGATTTATTTCTTTTAATCGTTTAAACGAGTCTCTCCTTTTTTACCTCGGGATGTCACATGTTGGAAGTTATAGATCACATAGTTTACAAGTCCCAAGGGATGAAACGGCGAAATAGTTTTAAAAAGTTTACCCAGATTACTACCAAGAGTAAACATACTCTAAACCATGGTTAAGCATCATCAGGATTTCGTGTCTCGGTGTTTGCTAGCTCCAAAAGTCTTACCATCATAACCCCGACAGCCGAAACCGCAAGATTCTTGTTTTAGTAACCCAGGTTAATGTTAAAGGTAAAAAGATTAACCGCAGTTAAGATCTGTTAGGAATTCGCAACTCAGCATGTTTTCCCTCAAAAGCTATACCTTCGAAGCCCCGAGTCATGAAGTCGCGATATGAATAAAAACGTAATCAATTAAATGCTTAATCCCGATTACGTTTTTCATTAACCAAAGCTAATTATCGCAATCTCGGGTTTTAGAGGTTTAAAGGGTTAAAGTGAAAACTCCCTATGAGGCGAATGTCGAAAGATTAATTAACATTTTAAAAGGCATGATTAACTAAGCTAAGCTATCATTTCCAGTGTTTTAATACGATAATTAATCTGCACAGTCTACGAGGCAATTTTAAACTTTCCTTGCGCCAACCTGCATTACAAACTGTCAAAATCTATGACATTAATTGGAAATGAGGCGAATCAACAAGTAAGGATTTGGTTTTTATTCCTAAATTTATATTTAAGAACAATTTGACCATTCTGTTCCTAAGGATGACCTAGTTTTAAATGGTCGAAGGCATGGATCTTTTATTTGTTGTCACAAATTTCATTTCTATTCTACGCAGAGAAAACTTTTCTCGAGCGAACTAATTTATGTATGTATACATATTTTTATCGCAGGAGAGCTAAAGTAGAATCCCCCGCCATGGCCCCGTGAAAAGCGTCTAAAGCCACAGTTGAGGTTTCAGGACAAGGTTTAGACAACGTTTCTGATACTTTGCCTCGAAGTGTCGACTCTATCAGGACCTAGTCATATATTTCTGAGATTCTACAGTCTGAATTGGTAGATGGGTCGGATGATTCCAGTGACAATGAAAAAGATGATTTGATCACCAAATATAAGATCGTCGTCTAGGCTCAAATGCATAAAGTAGCAGCTAGGCCATGTCTTCTCCCTTACTACGATATGGTTCGGTGGGCATTAGACCATGTAGATATACCAACCAGAACCATCGTCAACGAGGAGGGAGTCACTATTGGGACTTTCAGACCCAAACAATTGCAGGCTATGTACAAGTTTCCCACCGTGTCAGACTTAGTATAAAATGTTGAATTCCTGGAGAATTTTAAACAGAGAGAATGTGTGCAATACAACAAGAGTATGTCCAATTTAATCAAAGATTGGGTTTCACACCCTGGGAAGTTCAGGGTGGACGGTAATGGTATATATTCAATATCTTCTCTGGAACCACAGTTCAAATATGTAGCTATGATGACCTGCAGATTATATGGGAGAGAGGACACCACACATTTTTTCCTTCAGTGGGTGTTTCTAATCCATTCAGTCGCCAAAGGTTGTTCCTTCGATTAGGCTAAACTACTGTCTGATAGTTTGACCAGTCGAAATATAGATTATTGAGAGCAGAAGGAGAGTGGAAAGATCACTTCATTCTTTATGTCTGCATATATCATGGACATCGTGTGTTTTCTGACGCATTTTCCCTTAATGAGTTGGAGTTGGACTCCATCGAAGGTTGAGCCCATCCACGTATACCATTCAAAGCTGTGGGAAGACAAAGCTTTAGATTTTGTATATGAAATCTTTAACTGGGTAATGGTATTGTTTCACGTCACTATCTTCGGCCACCCGCCACCCAGGATCTCAGACAGTATCGCAGTAAATCTGAGCAGTATATCCGATTGGTACGTGGAAGAAAAATTTTCATATCTTAGGGTTTTCGGCGCTTATGTTCCTCCACATGCCTTGCCATTATTCATACCCGATAGGCTGGCTTGTCATGAGATTTCCAGGCAAACCGTGATCGGTGGCGTAAGCAAGGAACTTAAGGGATATTCTAAGAAGGTATGGCCACCTTTTCCTATTCATTTAAATTCCTATTCTTTGTTAGATTTTGGGCATGCTAAAGCTGAAGCAGCAGCCTTGGAAGACCTGAAATTGGTTCATGTCGAATTCAAGAAGCACGATCCACATAGGGTCATAAGTAATCACTTAGCCAGTTGCGGGCTTAAAAGGTTTGAGCATGAAAATTTTCCCTCGGATGACATTTTCCGAGGCACGAGATCTTATGCAGAGGTTTTGGCTCAAATACAAGCTCTGGCACCCGAAGAGAGGGCCGATGTTCTAAAATTCCAAGAACATCGATAGAGTTGTCTTCCCCCAGTATTGCAGGGTGAGAATCCAATAACAGCAGAGGTGCAACAAAAAGAAGCCAAAGGCTCCAAATATTCAGCACCCAGACAAGAAGAACACCAGGATAGGGAAGAGAAAACTGGGGGCCCAAAACCAGAAATGAAAACTCCCGATCTGCTGAAAAAGCCGACTCCAGTGGCCACTCTAGGCCAATCCACTAAGCAAAGCGGAAATCCCATCACCTCCATTACTCCCTTACAGTCAACTCAAGGGAACATAGATGCAGGGTGGATTTTTAATGAAGAATTGAGACCTATAAGGATGGAAAAGCTCCCCCCAAATGAGTTCTTTTTTGATAAAAAGAGAAAAGTTGTGGTAAAAGGAGAATTCTATCAAGAAGCAGGATCAACAGCCAAAAAATTTAAGGTGTTGACCGATGGTAAAGATATGAAGAAAGAAGAGTTTGCGACACAAATAGCCGAAACATTAGGGGTGTTTACTATGGCAAACCAATTTTCAGTCGAGGTTTTGAAAAATCAGCTGAAGCGAAAAAATCTCATCATCAAAACCTTAGAAGCTAAACGAGCCACAACAGAGGATGCTGCCAAGGACCGGGCGAACACAGGAATAGAACAAGCAAGAATGGTCGATAAAAAGGAAATCAAGTTGCTCAAAGCTAAGCTCGAACAAGCAGAGCTGGTAGCTCAGACCAGTCAAATACAGGTAGGCTAGCAAAGAGACTTGATAGGGCAGCTATAGGTTAGATTAGAGTTCGCTGAAAGCCAAGTTATAAATATCAATATATTCCAGTCCCAAGCTATGGAGATTCAGAGCAAAGTTTCCATAGCCCATCAAAGTTTACTTGCCAAGGTAAAGACGATTCGAGACAACTGCCTGCTCGTTGATCAAGTATTGGAAAACTTATCTGTCAGAGAGAGAGAATATGGAGCAGCTTGGGTTGCATTTCAAGAGGTTGTAATAGCTACAACAAACATGGAATCGACAAATAGTTCTGAGTTTTCCACTTCAGAACAAACTCGAGGAAATAATTTATTGAAAGAATGGGAACGCAGCATATCAAAAGGCAAATTGCAAGCCAAGAGAGTAAGGAAATCATGTGAAGAGGCCTTCAGTTCTATAGATGGAAATATGTTAGGCATCGATAGTGAGAGCAATGTTGAGACACTGAACCAAATGAATGTAGCAAAATTCTCGCTTGATATAAATGAGAAAGAAGAAAGAAATTCGGCCGAAATCTCACAAGTAACTCTAGCAGACATAGTTCAAATAGATAAATGGATTATTAAACCAAGTGTGTGGTTGTTCACTATCAACACCCTAGACCGACAGATGGAAGAAAGGTTACCACAATTATTCAGAGATTGTTATATTTTTTAGGCCAATTGTCAAGAAAAACCTTCTAGGTTGATATCTCGGCTGGTGGAAAAATGTGTCACTTGTACTGAGCATGCAAAGGGGCAGGCTTCTGGTACCAAATAAAGACAGAGATAAAGAAATGAAATGATTGATCTCCTTCTTGTTGTAACTAAAAATCCTGGAACGTTCGAGATTCCATCATATGTAAATCTATATAAATATACAATAGAAGGAAAGAACAAGGGATAGACCTTTTTGGGTCGATTGTAATAGAGATTTTCTTCCTCGAGAGTTAATACAAAGCAAATCCGAAGATTCTCGATTCCGTCATGACTGTGTTATGAGTTTGTTTCCTTGTATTTCATATTTCATTTCATTTCATATATGTATCTGATGAATGTTTCGCTATAATTTAGTACAACCTCTACTATAGTGAATAATTTTTTGTTTTCTACATTGTTTTCCGTTTTTCCTCTGTACCAGCTATCAGTAGATATAAGACCAGTGAGCACTTTAGATTTCTATATATATTTTATGCTTCATTAGGTTATTTCTTTATCTGTTTCTCCCTCTGTTTACTAGTGAGATTCTCCCTTGATAGGAGCCTTACATGATAGACAGCTTAATGTTTTATTACACCACATACACATTTATTAAAATATAACTCAGTTACGGGAAAGGGCCTTTGGTTTGCACCCTATTTTCACTACCGGAGCTATAAACTCTCCTTTATACGACCGAAATCGAGACAGCATCTAAAAATTTTTGAGATTTTCTTATCATTTTGTTCCTCTATGACTGTTCCTGTAACAAGACAACCTAATATCGAACCCGGACTATCAGATCAAACACATATTGCCTTGAATATTTTTGATACTATTATTAAAACAACCACTACCTGGGTAGAACTTGAACGTTCGTGGGCAGCGATTGAAAGGGACATCAACTTCCAGGAACAGTTGGAAGCTAGACAACAACCTAGAAATCAGCCCTTGCTTCCCTTGCCGAAGGTTGACATTTCTTCCTTCTCTACCCCTTACTCACTTTTGGATGCCTAGACATTGTACTTCTAAGCCTTAAGTACAGACTCTAAAACAACAGGCATCATATAATGAAATCTGAACAACAACATTCTATAGTAATTTAATCATGTTCGCATTAAATATAAAATTAAACCATTCATAATTCCAAGCATGGCCTTCCCATAGACTTTTCATTCATGCAAATATAAATGTAATAACATCCATACATACCTACATCATCAATCATCCATGCAATATAATGCAATCTATAACCATATATACAAATAACACAGCCATATAATCTGAGAGACTTGTACACACATATACACAGAGATTTATTATGGAAACCCTAATTATTTTATTCATTTATGTTGAGAATAAAATATAATGGCTCCATGGACACACATGATCTTACAAAGTTCGTTGGGTTCCTAGGATAGAGGCCATGTGAAATCTCATTCATGTTGTATGTATTTACCTCCAAGAAATTGTTTTCCTTCAACTTCCAAATGATCTCCTCATGCCCCTTCATTTTCCAACCTTTTCCCTTTCATTTCTAGCTTAGGATTCACGCTCTTCTCCTATAGTTCTTCACCTTCTCCTAAGAAATATTTATGAAGAATGTGGTCAATATTCCTTTGAATATGCATCTCCTCTCATGCCTTTGTTCTTTATCCATTATGAAGCAACATGTCCCTCCTATAGCAATGCATCCACTCTATGAAAACACGTCAAACATGTAGCATGTGGCCATTCTGATATAGTGCCACAACCTACAGTCTGTCACATTTTTTATCTTGTCATATTTTGTAGCAACATTGTGTAAGGTACCATATGTAATATAATATTTAGAAACAGGAATCAATGGAACGAAAAAATATTGAGAAGAGAAATACCATAAATAATACCTTTACTCAAAGAAAGAAATGTTCACTTGCCTCTTTTATGGGGAAACCTCCAGCACAACACAGCTCTATTACAATAATTCTCAGAACAAAGTTTATCATTCTCCCTACTCTTATTTATACTAATTTTATCTTCTAAAGAACATTCTAGAGGAAGATCTTTCTTGAAGTGGAATCTTCTATTAGGTCTTATTACATTGACTTGTTCACATTTATTTAATAGGCCTTATTAACTAATGTCGACCTTTATTACATGGAAAAAATATTATTCTATCTACATGAGGAGTTAGGGATATTAGGTCCCTAACATGCCCCCCTTGGATGAACAGCCTTGTCCTCAAGGCTTGAGATGAGAAAATTGTTGCAAAATGGTGGTCAACTCCCAAGTGGCATCTTCTGGAGTTGTATATTTCCACTGAACTAACACTTCCTTGATGGTGCACTTATGAAGATGACGCTCTCGTTGGTCTAAGACTACTTGCAGCTACAACCAAATGGAACCCTCTTCATCCAACTTAGCTGAGTTTGACACTTATTTCCAATCATGTTCTTTAAGCATGAGACATGAAAAATAGGATGGACCTTAGAATGACTGGGTAGAGCTAACTGGTAGGCCATGACCCCCACTCGCTTTAGAATTTTATAAGGACCATTAAATTTAAGAGAAAGTTTATGACATTGTTCAGCCTTGATTGAAGTCTTTTTATAAGGTTGCAGACGAAGAAACACCCGGTCCCCTTCAGCAAATTGACATTTGGAATGACCCTAATCTACTTGTTGCTTCATGCTATTTTGACCCATGACCAAATTGTCTTTGAGGGTACGGAGAATAGCCTCGTGGACTATAATATTTTTTTCAACTTCCTGAACCTTCAAGACACTTGGCATGTATGAGAAAACAGACGATGGATTGTTGTCATAGATTAATTCAAAATGAGTCATGTGAGTAGTTGTATGGTAAGATGTGTTGTACCACCATTCAACTAGGGGTAACCACTGATCCCACTCATTTTTTCAGTCGGATGAAAAACACCGCAAATTTTCTTTTGAACACTTCTTGACAACTTCAGTTTGGCCATCATTTTGGGGATGATAGGTGGTGTTGATATGCAATTGGGTTCCCTAGATCCTGAAAAATTCTTTCCAAAAATTGTTGATGAAAGTTGGATCTCGGTCAGAGACAATAGAATGAGGCATGCCATGAAGTTTGAAAATATTATCCATGAAAATTTGATCCACTATGGATGCAGTGAATGGATGTTGAAGAGCACATAAATGAACATATTTGGAAAGATGATTGAATACCTCCATGATGATTGACTTATTGCCTGATTTAGGTAACTCGACAATGAAATCCATAGAAATATCCTTCCAAATAGCAGGGGGAATTGATAGCGGTTGGAGTGTACCCGGAGCTTTGATTGTTTCTCCCTTGCTGCATTGACAGACATTTTCTCCCTTGTTTCTCCCTTGTTTTATAACATCCCAGAAAAAAGAATGTTTTACCCATTCATAGCTTTTGGTAAACCTTGAATTCCTAGTTGTGGGTGAAGCACAAATCTCAAAAAGCATTTTGGATTTAAGTTGTGACTGTCTTCTTAAATAAAAATGGCCTTTGTAGTGAAGCTCTTCATTATGCCAAGAGTACTCTAGAGAATCTATATAATGGTGTTGCAACTATTGTATCAAGCGAGAAAGTTTGGGGTCTTGTAGCCATTCCTAATGAACATCTTGGAGCCAATCTTGTACGATGAAGGAGAGGGAAAAGAGGGACCCTTCTTCTTCATATATCCTAGAAAGAGTTTCATCAACCACATTTTCCTTTCCCTTCTTGTAAATTATCTCATAATCATATCCAAATATCTTGGTTACCCATTTTTGTTGCTTTGGGGATGAAATTCATTGTTCCAGAAAATACTTGAGGCTTTGATGATCAGTTTTAATTTGGAAGAATTTCCCAAATATATAAGGATGCCACAGATCCACGACATGAAGAATAGATAACATTTCCTTTTCATAAATGGATTGGCCCAAATTTCCCTCCAAAATTTGTTTTCTAGTGAAGGCCAAAGGCTTGCCATCTTGCATGAGGATGGCTCCAATTCCTTTCTTAGAAGCATCACATTCTAGTACAAAAGTATTTGTGAAGTCAGGAAGTTCCACAACTGGGGTCATGCGCATAGCTTCTTTCAAGTCATGGAAGGATTAATTAGATACTGGATTCCAAGTGAAAGCAATCCTTTTAAGGAGAGCAGTGAGAGGGGCTGCAATTTTTCCATAATTATGAACAAACTTGCGATAATACCCTGCTAAACCTAGAAAATCACGCAAGCTCTTTAGAGTTTAGGGTGAGGCCAATCCTACATAGCTTCAATTTTCTTAGGATCCACCCATACACCATACTTTCCAACAATATGACCCAGGTACTCGAGTTCCAAGGCTCCAAAGCCACATTTATATTGTTTGAGGAAAATTTGGTGCTGAGAGAGTAGGTGGAGAAATTGATCCACATGGGTGAGATGGGTTGTCCAAGTTTTACTTTAGATGAGAATATCATCAAAGAAAATTAAGACAAAATGATGGAGAAAAGGAAAGAAGATATGATTCATGAGACTTTCGAAAGTGGAGGGAAAATTACACTGGACAAAGGGCATTACCAAAAATTCATAGTGACCCTCATGAGTTATAAATGAAATATTGGGAATGTCTTCCTCTTTTATAGGGATCTAGTGGTAGCCAAAACGGAGATCAATTTTGGTGGAGTATTGAGCACCACTCAATTCATCTAATAGGTCATCAATGACAGGAATGGGAATTTTTTTTTTATTGTGAGTTTGTTGAGGGCATAAAAATTAGGACACATGTGCCAAGTACCTTCTTTCTTGAGTACCATGACCACAGGAGAAGAATAGGGGATGGTACTAGAACTAATAACACACACTTCAAGCAATTCTTGAAAAAAATTATCACTTTCATTCTTCTAGGAAAAGGGATGATGATAAGGGTGAACATTGGGAAGAAGACTGCTCAGTATGAGAGGAATGGAATGATCATGGATGCCACGGGAAGGGGGAAGTCCCTTGAGAGTGGTAAAAACAAACTGGTGTTGGGAGAGGATAGATTGTAGGTTGGGATGCATATAGGGTGTCTCAATGGCTTGAATGGAGTGGAGTTGGGAAATAATGACAGAATGACCTTTTTTGAGGAGCTTTTCCATTCAATGGGAACTGATGATCTCAGGGGAGCCGGTAGTGATGCCTTGGAACTTATAATGTTGTCCCTCTTGTTGTAATTGCATGGTTAATTCCTTAAAATCCATGATAATGGGTCTAAGAGTGCATAACCATTTGGCATCGAGCACAATGTCACAACCTCCCATGTCTATAACAAACATATGATATTTCAGGAGATATTGACCAATTTGGAGCCACATATTTTCACAGCATCCCCCACATTTCATGGAACCTCCATCAACAACCATGATTTGAACAATATTGATTGCATGAATATAGAAATTGACTTCTTGGGCAATGTGGCAATGAATAAAATTATTGGTGTTTCCACTATCAACGAGGATGATGACTTTTTTATTCTTAATGTAACCAATTGAGGGTCTAGGGAGTAGAGAAGTCGGTGAGGGCATTCAGTGAAATCATTGGTTCAACTTCTAGTGGATCATAGGGTGGATTCAGATCAAGTGGTGTTGGTAGCTCATTATCAAGGGAAAAGATTGCCTCCTCTTCAGAAACATCCTTATACATGGCCGTATAAAGATTTTGTTCCTTGCACTTGTGCCTTGGAAAATATTTTTCATCACAATTATAGCAAAGACCCTTAGGTTATCGTTTATCCATTTATGCCCAAGTTAATTTCTCAATCTTAAGGGGAGTTGCAGGAGGGGCAGGATTGGTGGGTTTAGGGCGAGGAAGAAAGGATGGTTTTTTTTATAGGGAGGAGACAATATGTTGTGATTCCTTGGCTCGTTGAGTAGATTCCAACCACGTCTAGGGGCATGCCATTAGAACATGGGCACAGATTTCATCCTTTAATCTATTGATAAATCATTTCTGGAAGAAGGCATCTGACATGCCCTCCATTGTGAAATTTGAGTGTTCAAAGGTGACGATAAAGTCTTCCACTATCCCAGACTACTTCAACTTCGTCAAATGGCCTAAATGGTGGGTGTCGGAGTTAAAGTGATCATAAATATCTGCAACAAATTGTGTCCAAGATGTTGGAAATATGGCTACAGCAGAGATGACGCAGATGATCAAGGTTGTCATTGATGGCAATCGATTGTGTATGGGAAACACAAATGCTGAATCTTGGATGTTGAAACGTAGATGCTGAAACACAAATGCTGAATCTCAGATGCGTAGATGCTGAAACACAAATGTTGAATCACAGATGTTGAAACGTAGATGTTGAAACACAAATGTTGAATCACAGATGTTGGAACATAGATGTTGAAACACAAATGCTGAATCACAAATGTTGAAACGTAGATGTTGAAACACGACTGCTGGAACACGAATGCTGGAACACGACTACTGGAACACGACTGCTGGAACACGACTGCTGGAACACGACTGCTGGAACACGACTGTTGGAACACGACTGCTGGAACACGACTGCTGGAACACG
>ML786389.1:45217-70654 GCA_009831015.1 Picea engelmannii | reverse complement strand
AGATCAGAGATGGTTAAATCAGAGCAGCATAGCAGAAATGGTAAGCAAGCTAAATCAGAATAAGCAAATTGGTTTGAGAAAGATTTTATTTAAGAAACTAGGGTGGTAGGGTGGTGCTAGGGAGACGTATGTCTCTTTCTCTGAAAGTGGGTGCTTGTAGAATCTGAAGGTTGATGCCTTCATTCAGTTGGTGCTGAAGGAAAAAGGGAAGTCGGTGCTTCCACCCAGTGGGTGCTGGGATTCTGTGAGAGTTGGTGCTCTCATCCAGTTGGTGCTGGCAATCAGAGGTTGTAGCTTCTATGAGTTGGTGCTCATAAAAGATGAGATGTAACAAAGTTGAAGCTTGCTGAACATCTTAAGAAGACGAGGTTTTTTCCCTGGTTGGGTTTCCTCTTGAAAAATCTATGTCTCATACTTGTGAATGAATGTTGTGTGTGATTGTTGTTCTTTATACTATCTGCTTTATGTTTATAACTCTGGAATTCACAGTAAAGACTCACTGCCACTAATATTCATGATTCAAAGTTAAAAATGGGAGTAAATGGTTAATAATCTACACTAACTGATTCACCCCCCCCTCTCAGTTAATTCATACCTGTAACACAAGAAACATATCCTTGGTGTGCCTTTCTATGTCAATGCCACCATTTCCAGTGTTTCGGATCCAGATGTAGGATACCATAATGAATATTGGCTAAATCATCAGTAAATAATGTTCCATTTCAGTGACCCATCCCGTGGGATCTGAGCCATCAAATTTTGTCACCTCAATTCTGGGAAGGCGTAGGTCTCAAGGAAGGTGGGGGGGGCATGAGTACCTTGGTAATGAGAAGAGCCATTGTCTTCCTGGTAGGAAGTTTGGTCAGAAGAGGTAGGTTTCAGGAAGTGGCCCATCAATTGGTCAAGTTTGTCTTTGATGTCTTGGTCCTAGAGGATCTGAACAACAGAGTTGAGCTTGCTAATGTTGGAATTGAGAGTCTTGATGTCCTCCTTGTTTTGTATGTTTTCAATAATCAAGGTATTAAATTCTTGGGCATGGGTGGTGGCCATTTGGGAAGAGGAAAAAATGTGCAGGCAAGTCCACACTTAAAAACATTATAGGCAAGGGGTATCACGACAGATGGGGAAAAGAGTGGAATAAAATGGGATAGGTGGAAAATAAGGGTGTCGGGAAGGGTGGGTCAAGTCCACGAAAAAAAAAATTGTCTTAAAAATGATAGGTACCACAGTAATCAGGGTGGAGGAATCCAATGGGATAGATCCCAAATAAAGGTGTTTGCGGGACCACTATACTTTTTTTTTATATATATACTCCTACAAATTTAGATTATGTCCTGAAGAATGCTACAGTGACAAATGACCCACATTGTTAATTGAAAAAATTATGTAGGAATTTTGCAACCAAAATGCAGGAGGCAAGGTTGTGTGGCAATAGATCTCGTCTGTTCCTTTTCTATTATGTTTCTTTTTCCAGGGGTTAGGTTTACAGGGTTCCTAAAGTCAATGGTTTTCCCTGTGTTATATCTCTTTGATATACATGCGGGGTCGAACAATAGTAGTCATCCCAATATCTCGGGGCACCAACTAAGGAGGCTTGACCGTACCCTTAGTCATACTACCTAATTACCCAGGTACTAGAGAGTATATTCTCGAGTGCTATTCTTTGTGGCACTATCGCAGTCAGGCAGTCAATCTGTTGATCTAGGGATGGTTTCAGGAGACCTAGGGGACTCCAAATATACCTATCAGTGTGTGGGAGTGATGGTCGTGTACAGATTATGTCTGATGCAGTACTACTTGAGGGGTACCAATAGAGGTTACACAAGTTTCCAACAAGGACAAAACTTCGGTTTCTAGGCAACCCCGTGAAACCATCTTTATAGCCTACGTGTAGTTTTCCCCACCACAGTTTTACCCATTGAATGACAGATCTCTATGCTTTAAAGATGCCGACAAGACATGTCTCTGCCTTGGGAAAAAATTACACACAATTCCTTAAGAAAAGTGCTTTGATACGACTTGTAAGGTACCAGATGTAATATAATATACAGAAACAGGAATATTCAGCAGATATCAATGGAACAACAAAATATTGAGAAGTGCAATACCATAAATAATTCCTTTATTCAAACAAAGCAATGTTCACTTGCCTCTTCGAGAGAGCACCCTCTAGCAGAGCAAAGCTCTATTACAATCATTCTCAGGACAAAATTTATCATGCCTCCCACTCTTATTTATATTAATTATATCTTCTAAAGAACATTCTAGAGGAAGATATTTCTATAAGAGGAAGCTTCTATTAGGTCTTCTTACATTGACTTATTCACATTCATTAAATAGGCCTTATTAACTAATGTCAGCCTTTATTACATGGAAAACATATTATTCTATCTACGTGAGGGGTTAGGGATATTAGGTCCCTAACACATTATCACTTCTACAGTAGCACTACCATGTTATGCAACCTATCATGTTCTATAACAACACTATCATTGTTTTGCAGTGTTTTCACTATCTCATAGTATTGTCACTATTATGCGCTATTGTCATTGTCCCATAGCCACACAGTCGCTTATGTAGTAACTCTATCATGTTTCACATCCTATCATGTTCTGTAGCAACCAATTTGGTTCCACATCCATCTTCACACTAGCATCCTCGGGATAACTTCGATGCTCCTACATCACAATATCTCCCAAAATCTGTGTTCAATATAAGGGTGTTGCTAAAGCACTCAAATTTTCTCTCTTGTGGTTGTAGGAAATCCACAAAATTCAATCCCAATGCATGGTAATGCAACCCTATAGGCTAGTAATGGATATACCTTTTACAAGAAACAATAAACTATTTTTGAAGTGAAAAAATAACAATATTGAAAATGAAAATAAAAAAATAACTAAGTAATAAAAAAACATTTTAAATAAAAATTAAAAATAAAAATCCCTTGGAGGGAGATGCCTCTCGACCCTATTCCTCTCTTAAAAATATTTTATGAAAACTAATAAATCCAAAATAATAATAATAATAAAACAAAGTAAATAAAAATGAAAATAATGAAAGAAACGCACACACACACACACACACACACACACACACACACACACACACATATATATATATATATAGAGAGAGAGAGAGAGAGGTTCAGAAAAGGGGGAAAAAACAAGAAACAAAAAGATAGACAATTTGTTTTTAAATGATAAAATGAAATCAGAGTGGGATTTGTTCTTGAGCAATCCACTACGACAAGGGATAGTGGGAGGGTATGGGAAGAGAGCGAGAGGGCTAGGGGGAATGAGGTGATGGGGAGTGGAAGAGGGTGGTGGCCTCTTTTTATTTTTGTTTTTTGTTTGCTATGATTTTTATTGTTATATATATATATATATAGTTCTTATGGTGAGGAGTCTGTATGATCTGAACAGGCAACTAAAAATTTTCAAGGATTTATGCTTTAGTATGGGTATGATTGTTACCATTGACAAAAATAAGGTTATGATAATTCAATCCAAAAATATCATCTATGTTAATTCTATGTATGATAACAACAAATTGGAGGAAGTGACTTCGTACAAATATCTTGGAATCGATCTTCATCATAAGCTTAACTAGAACCATGTTATTGAGAAAAGGATAAATAGATGGTGGAAAGCTTATTATGGACATTAAAATAGTTGTAATCAACGGACCTTTAGTTATCGGATAAGAACAAACTCCTCTTTGATACTCTTTCCACTCTTGTTATCGTATATGGTTGTGAATTTTGGGGCTACAACATCTCTAGATAATCATGGAGAAATATAAAGTAAATACAAGAGTGTTTTATAACTTATAATCTCAAAATTAAAGGTAATACACCCTATCATATCGTTCTCATTGAAGAGAGTATTTCCCCCATTGAGAGCACAACTATGACTAGGTACCTAATGTACAAGAACAAGATAAATAACATGGAAGACAAGAGGCTTCCTAAGATTATTTCAAACTCTAGTCAAAACAACATGCGGCTCAAGCAGGTTGGATAAATCGATGGGAGTTGGATAAATCAATGGGGTTGGCTAAATCAAGGAAGAGGCCACTCTGCAGAATAATGATAATCTTAAAAGTATTATTACATCTAAATTTAAGGAGAAATTGTGGTGCGATAAAGAATTAAATGATAAAAGAAAATCAAGATAATATAGGGAGGTGATCAACCCTAATCTAGACTATCAAAAGGATATATTTGTTTTCACTGATGTAAATAATATAATCGAAATTTCCAAAATAAGAACAAATTCTAGTGAGATAGTGAGATCCATAGTGAAACAAGGTGTTGGACAATTCCTAAAACATCATGGGTCAAAAGAATTTTTCATCTTTGTGACACTAAGATGGTTGAATATGAAAAGCACTTTCTCTTAGAATTTCCTATGTACACCTACATTATATCAAAATTACAAAATATTTTTTACAATACCGACCAACCTTTTGACTCATAAAAAATATGGTGATTTAGGAATGCTTCTCTTAAACATTTTCAAGAAAATAAATAAAATTCTAAATAAAACCAAGCAATTCCTTACCTTTCTTAAGGTCTAATAGACCAAATTTTGTCTCAGTGGACATTAACCACCATCATCATCACATTATTATTTTTTTAATTTAAATTGTATGTGTGTGTGTTTTAGAAAGCCCCAGAAAAACCCCTGAGTACTTATCCTCATTCTGAGGATGCTACCAAGAGTAAAACCTCGATTCTTCAGGGCAAAAGGTCGATCAACAACATGGATCAAATCCATTACAAAAATATACCTCGTTATGATCTCAATGTGTCAGTTGTGGGAATTGAACTTGGGTGGGGAGGATAACAATCATTCCTCCCAACCACCCCAGTTAAACCCAATTGATGATGTGTGTGTGTGTGTGTGTGTGTGTGTGTGTGTGTGTGTGTGTGTGTGTGTGCACATGTCCGCATGTGCACGCAAGGTTTTGGTTGAAATGATTCAGGACCTATCATTTAATTGTGGACCACCTTGTAACACTTAGGTTCAATACAAAGAAGAGTCGCAATAATAAAAGAAATCACATGTGGTGTTTCATTGACTTTAGGAAAATAATTGACACAGTGCCCATGAGTAACCTTTGGAATAGATTAGAAGAGCTAAAAGTTCATTTTGAATTGAGAGCTACTACAATAAGGTTGTCCAAAAAAGTTATCACCAAATTTAGGAACACTAAGGGATGGTTGGAAGAAATAAATCATAATATAGGAGCTAAGCAAGTTTATCCCATGTCCCCTACCCTTTTTGGCATATACATTGACAAGTTAGAGGTTGTTTGGAAGAAGCGGGTTGTGTCACCCTGACTCTAGCTAGTAGAGTCATCATCCTTCGTCTTTATGTTTATGATATTGTTCTTATGGTGAGGATTCCCTATGATATTGAAAAGAAACTAAAAATTCTCAAGGATTTTTTCTCTAGTATGGTTGTGACTGTTAATATAGATAAAATGAAGGTTATGATAATTAAATCCAAAAATATCTATTACACTAATTTTGTGTATGACAACAACATCTTGGAAGAAGTGTCTTCATACAAATATCTTGCAATCAATCTTCATCATAAGCTTAACCAGAACTATAGCATTGAGAAAAGGATAAATGGAAGGTGGAAATCTTTTTATGGACTTGAAAACAATTGTAAATCAGTAGACCTTTGGCTATGGGATAAGAAGAAACTCATGTTTGAGACTCTTGTCACTCTTGTTATATTATATGGAGGTGAATTTTGGGGCTACAACATCTCTAGAGAATCGTGGAGAAAGATAAAGCAAATCCATAAGTGTTTTATAACTTGTAATCTCAAAATTAAAGACACTTCACCATATCTTATCCTCCTCATAGTATTTCCCCTATTTAGAGCATGACTATGACTAGGTACCTAATGTACAAGATCAATATAAACAACATTGAAGACAAGAGGCTTCCTAATATTTCTTGAAACTCTATTCAAAACCACTTATTTCTCAAGCAGGGTACGCATAAAAATGCTAAGTCTTGGCTAAATCATTGGGGAATCAAGGAAGAGGATACTTTGCAGAATAATGATAATATTAAAAATATTATTGCATCTAAATTTAAGGAGAAATTGTGGTGCGATAAATAATTAGAGGATAAAACAAAATTAAGATATTATAAGGAGGTGATCAACCATAACATAGAAGATCAAAATTATCTCTTTGTTTTGACGAGCATAAAGAAGAAAATCAACATTGCTAAAATAGCAACAAACTCTCACAAGCTCTGCAATCAAACAGGGCATTGGACAATTTCTAAAATGTCGTGGATCAAAATAATTTATCATCTTTGTGAAAATGAGAAGGTCGAAGATGAAAATCACTTTCTCTTAGAATGTCATGCTACACCCACATTAGATCACAATTTCAAAAAAGTTGTTACAATATTAACCTTCCTAACAATTTTTATTTTAACTAAAATGGTTAAATTTGTTATTGATTAGATATCGGTTGGGCCAAGGCCTAAACAACCATCATTACAATGAGTCAACAGTCTGCTTTTCTAAGATATGTCATATCTCTTTCTTTCATTTCCAAGGATTGAGATGTTTCCAAATCTTGGGATAGAGATCCATGTAGGTGCTTCCTCATTTTTGTTGAATGTTCCTTGAGACAAGAGACAACCCATGTTTGCCTTTTCGTTTGCTTCCATATTCGATCCTCGCAGGATGTGGTAGAATTGGGAGTTGGATAAATCTTGCAGCGCATACCTTAGTCTTTGCAAAGTCTTGTTGAGCGTTGGGTTGTTGAAGTGGTCTTCTGAGATTATTGTTTTTATAAAAAT
The DNA here is from genome assembly GCA_009831015.1 of Picea engelmannii. NCBI lineage: Eukaryota > Viridiplantae > Streptophyta > Pinopsida > Pinales > Pinaceae > Picea > Picea engelmannii. The sequence goes on along the minus strand of ML786389.1, from coordinate 63,816 downwards.
TTATGAATCCCCAAAAACTTGAATTTATTTAATTCCATTTTCCCGCGCTATCTGGTAGGCTTTTAACAACCCCAGGATTTCAGCCTGATTATTAGTTCTCTGACCTAAACCCCAAATGAAGCTATCTTTCCTTTGTCCATCAGAGGAGTAAATCACTCCACATGTCCCTGCTTTCCCTGGGTTTCCTTTAGAGGCGCCATCAAAAAAAATCGATGCTTTACCTTGCTTCCTCCACCAATATTGAAATGTTGCATCTGTTTCTCTTAAACACCAACCTGGAGTGATTAGAGGGCGAGCAGTGATATTTTTCTTTCTTGGGTTATAACAGCTCCTAGCCATTTCTTTTCTTCGGGAAGGAGAGAGTTTTCATCCTTCAGAGGGTGATAAGTCATTTGTAACATACCCATCCACCCACAAGCAGGGGCATGCTACCTTCAAGCCCACCCTTGGACTTATTTCACTTACAGATACCTTTAAAAATTTAAGGATGCATAAAATAAAAGACTTTAACGACATGCACAGCAAAATCCAGCAAGCATGCATAGTCTAAAGATTCAGTTAAACGATAATTAAATATACACAACGAAAATATATTTATATACATGTAAATGATACCATAACAGAGAGCACTTATATTTATAAAATATGACACCAATTAGCTGCAGACCAAGGACGTTCCACCCAAACCTAGATATTATTGTTCCAAATCTCAACAGCAGCGTCACCCCCGAGCAAGGGTTATGAATCCACAAGGACAGTTCCAGAGTGTTACTTGACTTCCCAAACTAGTCAGCACCCAAGCTCTCACAGGATTCCCAGCTCTCACAGCAATCCAAGTACCCAGCTCTCTTCTACCCAACTTACACCACCCAAGAGAATGGACCTCCACCCTTCTCTACCACGCAGTCCTTCTCCTTAATTCGGGATCCAGCACAACTGGTCCATAATATTGATGTTGGAACTCTCAGGACTTACAGCTGAGAGAAACATTGGACATAGGCCAATGCATCTCAAACATGAGGGCCTCAAGTCGCAGCTAGATCACTCCAGTGACCACTACAGCAAACTATCCTGTGGATAATTCTTCAGCAATTCAGTTCCCTTTCCCAAGCCAAGACGCGGATGATGGATGGATCAATGAATGGGTAGGTGGGTGCATGGAGGTGCGTGCATGAAACCGTGTGAGGGATAGAATGGTGCAAATGAAAAAATGAAGGAGAAAACGAGCCAACGACCAACCCCCCCATCAGACCAGAGGCGGGTTTAAGTAATTTTAGGAAGAATCAAGCACCTCCTGGCCTTCCCCAAGAATCTCACGTAACCGATCCCCTCCCTTAGAAAAAGGGTAATTAGAATAGGAACAAATACTTAGCCCCTCAAGCCCCCTCTCTTTTGGAATCATAGCCCCTATAACTCTAGTCCTTGTCCATATAGCAGCCAGTCATGTATTTATATTTAATAACGATAAAAACATTGCATGTCTTGGGCACACTAGCCTTTTAATAATTGTTTTGTGCAATCTGTCCTCTCATCATTGTAACAATACATTATTTAAAATGGGGGTTCAAAACCTAGGGTGTTACATCCCCTCCCCCTTATTTTGGCACTGTCCTCAATGCATATACAAAATAGAGATCAAAATCTCAAAGTTATTCAAAAATTTGTGGGTACTCTACCCGCATGGCATCTTCATGTTCCCAAGTAGCATCTTCAGGACTGTAGTAGGTCCACTGAACTTTTACCAACTCTATAACTTGATTCTGAATCATTTTGACTTTTCTATCCAATACCCACACTGGTTGAACCTGAAAATCTCCCTCTGTCTCTACCTGAATCAAATGCCAATCAATAACATGGTTAGAATCATGTACATATTTCTTTAGTAAAGAGACATGAAATACATTATGCACATTCATGGAAGCAGGAAATGCAAGCATGTATGCAACTGGCCCTATTCTGTCCAATATTTCAAATGGACCACAGAATCCGGCTGCTAGCTTTGTACAACTATCCAATTTCAAAGAACTTTTCTTGGGCTTCACTTTCAAAAGCACATGCTCCCCTACTTTAAACTCTCTAGTTGTCTTATTATTATCTTCATAAACTTTCTATCTATCCTGAGCTACCTTTAAATTTTGCTTGATCTTGACCACCTAGTCTTCCATGTCCTTGAGCAACTCTGGCCCAAGTACCACTCTATCTGTCGGGTTGTCCCATCTTACTGGAGTATCGCACTTCCTACCGTACAAGGCTTCAAATGGTTTCATTCTCAATGAAGCTTGATACCCATTATTATATGAAAAGTCAACCAAGTGTAAGTAATCTTCCCACTTAGATGGCTTATCCATCACATACATTCTCATCATGTCTTCAATTATTCGATTGACTCTCTCTGTATTCCCATCTGTCTGGGGATGATATGTTGTGCTAAATTTTAGATTTGTGCCAAATCCTTTAAACAATCCCCTCCAGAAATTGGAGGTAAAATTTGTATCTCTATCCGAGACAATTGTCCCAGGTATCCCATGCAACCTAGCAATTTCCTTCATGAAAATTTCTACAATATTAGTCATTGTATGCATTGTCTTCACAGGCACAAAATGAGCATCCTTTGTTAATTTGTCAACCACCACCATGATTGAATCATGTTGCTTATTCATTTTGGGTAATCCTGTGATGAAATCCATGGTGATCACTTCCCATTTCTTCTCTGGAATTGGCAATGGATGCAGCAAACCCCTTGGGTGTCTATGCTCAGCATTTACCTTCTGACATTCCATACATTGAGCGATGTAATCAACAACATCCTTCTTCATTCACAGCCAAAAGAAATGGCTTCTTACTACTGTAATTTTTTTCTTGTAACTGGGATGTCCAGCATAAGGAACATCATGCTTTTCCTTCAGTACCAAATTCCTCAGTTCTCCAGAACTAGGAACATAGATTATGTTTTTATGCATGAGTAATATGTCTTCCTTTATCTCATACTCCTTTATTTTCTTATGTACATATCGTTGTTGTAAGTTTTCCTTTACCTATAGGTAATGTTGGTCTATAAAAAGACCATCTAAAATTATTCTCTTCAAGTCTGACTGATGCATATTGACAACAGTAGCATGCATGATATGCACTCTTCTACTAAGTGCATTGGCAAATTTATTCTCCTTTCCCTTGATATGCTTGATATCGAAGTCATATTCACTTAAAAATTATAGCCATCTTGTTTGTCTGGCATTCAAGGTTGGTTGTTCAAAAAGATACTTCAGGCCAATGTGTTCTATCCTTAATTTGAATTTCTTCCCCATGAGATAATGCCTCCACATCCTCAAGGCGTGAATGATGGTAGCAAGTTCCTAGTCATGCGTGGCATAGTTCCTCTCATGTTCCTTAAGCATTATGGACTCATATCCAATGACATGTCCATTTTGTGTGAGGACTCCCCCAAGTCCTTCCTTACATGCATCTGAACATACCACAAAACTTTCATTTGGGTCAGCAATCTTTAATACAAGTGCACTAGTAAGTAATTCCTTCAACAGATTAAAATTATTTTAACACTTGAGTGTCCATTCAAATTTCATTCCCTTCTTTTGCAAAGAAGTGATAGGATGAGAAATCTTAGAGAACCCTACTATGAACCTTCTATAATATCCAGCTAATCCCATAAAATATCTGACGTCTGACACATTTCTGGGTGTTGGTCATCCTCTAATGGCTTCGATCTTCTCTGGGTCTACTGCTATGCCTTGTTCTGAAATAATGTGTCCCAAGTAATGGATCTTCTTTTGATAAAAAGAACACTTACTCAACTTGGCATATAACTAATGTTCTCTCGGTACTTGCAACACCAGTCTTAAGTGATGTTCATGCTCCTCTTCAAACTTAGAATAGATAAGTATGTCATCCAATAATACTATGACAAACTTATCCAAATAATTCTTGAATATGCCATTGATTAAGCACATGAAGACAGTTGGTGCATTGGTCAGTCCAAAAGGCACCACTACAAATTCATAATGCCCATACCTGGTCCTAAAGGTTGTCTTATGAATGTCTTCTTCCTTGATTCTTACCTGATGGTATCCTTCCCTCAAGTCAATCTTTGAGAATATCTTTGTTCCTCTTAGATGATCAAAGAGGTCATCAATTCAGGGTAGAGGAGACTTTTTCTTTATAGTGTACTTGTTCAGTTGTCGAAAGTCAATACCCAGCCTCAAGGTTCCATCCTTCTTTTTAACAAAAAGTATTGGTGCTCCCCAATGTGAAACACTTGGACGTATGTACCCTTTCTTAAACAATTCCTCCAACTACATTTGTAATTTTTTTAACTCTGGCATGCTCATTCTGTAAGGTGTTTTTGACACTAGAGCAGATCCTGGCACTAAATCAATTGAGAAATGTATCTCCCTTCTTGGTGGCAATCCGGATATTTCTTGGAATACATCTTCAAATTCCTGTAGTACCGAGAAATCTTCGAGGCTTATCCCCTTTGTATTATCTGGCTCTTCCACATGAGCTACATACAATTGACATCCCTTCCTAAAACATATTTTTAGCTGTAAGGCTGAAATCTCCCTTATAGAGATGGGACTTGGAATTCCTTTCATAGTGCTATGTTTTCCATTTCCATCAAGACATGTAAATGTCTTGTTATGAAAATCTAGGATAGCATGATGCTTGTCCAACCAATCCATTCCAATTAGAATATCATAAGACCCCAATGGTATGATATTTAGATCAATACTAGTATTCACGCCATTAAGACTTATGGAATAACTTTTGACCATATCATGGATTCTTCTTTTGGTTCTAGTGGCCAACTAAACCAAACTTGCTTTTCCAAGTTTACTTTTCTCCAAATGTAATCTATCCACTATCTTAGGATCAATGTAGCAATGACTTGCTCCTAAATCAATCAAAATAGAAACAAGTTGATTTATGATCTTACCTTCCACCTTGATTATATTGGACTAGTACTCTGCTTGTCAATCATCTAAAGTTTCATAGATTCTTCCCATATATTCGACTGTTGTAGCCTCTTGGATGTTGTGCACAGTCTTCACTCTGTCCTTTTTGTGTGGGCAATCCTTGTACAGGTGATCTTCCTTGCATCCCCAACATTAGATTGGTGGTCTTCCCCTTTTTCTCAAGGAATATTATTTCTTGAAACCCTCCTTAACATATTGATCTTGATGATTTCTATTAGGCTCATTCCTATTGAAGGGAGGTTTGAATCATTTCCTCCTCTGATCAAACTTTGCATTTTTCTTGTCCTTCCAAGATTTCTGCAGGGATTCTCTTCCCTAGATTTGATCATACAGGTATTTAGCCTTCTTGATAGCTTCAGTCAAGGTCTTGGGCTCATCATACTTGATCTTTTCCTTATAAAAGGTTGGCATTCCACTTAGAAATCTCTGTATTTTTACTTTCTCATCACCAATGAACCTGACATACTTTAAAAATCCTAAGAACTTATTCTTGTACTCTTCCATAGTCATGCTTCACAACCTGAGTTCAAAGAACTCCTGCATTTTCTTGTCATAGAAATTCTCTGAGAGGTACTCCTTCTGGAAGTACTTCTTGAACTTCTTCCAAGTGATCCTACTTTCATTAACATGTTCCACTTGCTTCATTTGGTCCCACCACATTGCATCTTTCCCATGTAAATGGTAGGTGGCAATCCTAGCTTCCAGGTTTGATGAATAGTTATGCAACTGAAAATATCTCATGGGCCCAAGAAACCATGCTTCGGCATCATCTTCCCTTTCTCTTTCGCCATCGAAGGAAGGTGGCTTGAGCTTACTCATCTCTCCTTGAAAACCATCTATCTCTTGTTTCCTTCTTTGGTGTCTGACAGGAGACACCTCTGGACTACTTACGGGATCTTCTGATGCATAAAAATTTCTTTCTAGTAAGGAGGTGAGTGGTGTTCATGAGCTCTGCTAGCACTTCTGGAATAACCAGCTCTTCGACAATCATTCCTTCTTTCATGGCACCTGCCTTCTTCCTCTTGTCTTGAGTTTGATCCCTTCTTCGTTTATCTCTACAACTGATTTAAGCTCTGCAACACTCGAGCATTTATCTAACTTTTCTCTCTCATCAATCTCTCATTATGTTCTTTGTAGCTCTGTACTTCCATCTTCAGGCTTCTTACCGTTTCTAGTAGTGTTTCCTGCTCTCATTTTCCCTTGCTTCCATTGGACTCTGTCTCTGCATTACCAACTCTGGTATTCTGCCCTTCAACCTCCTTATCATTACTGGAGTCTCCCTCGCCTTCTTCCATTTCCTTAATAAGCATCCTGAGCTGGTGTGCTTAAGCGCCTTAATTCTGCAAAATGTGCAAGCAACCATTTTGTTAGAATTATGCATATGATAAACAAAATTTCCAAACCATGCTACAGGTCTCTTTCTTCTTTTTTGTTCATGGAGATCATATCCCCATTCTCCGAAAATAAAAATGCCATGTTATCCTTGGCCGACACAGAACTCATCCTGTGCAGGCACTTCCTTCAAACCACCTTCCCAGGTTACCATGGCTAGCAACCACATTAAATCCTTCCTTAGCAATTTTATGTCTCGGAGACAACCAATTCATCCCTTATCCCTTCTTCCCTCAGCTCTCAATCTGCATATGACCACGTCCATGACCCTGAGCTTAGCTGAAAAAGCACTTGTCTAGAGCTTCGGGACTTCAGAACTTTCAGCCAGGACCATATCAATGGTCCTCATCCTCTTTCATGATCAATGATCGATATCTCCTTCAAAACTTTGTGCTTCGTGAGTCTCAAATTTCCTCGCTTGTCTCCTCCCGGAATGCTTTTACCCGAAGTTGAAAACCCTTCGACGTGTGTCTTTTGGAATCAACGGTCGATATGTACTTCGACCTTGGGGAGCTTTCGAACCAATGCAACCTGACATATCTTTCCCCATTGGAGTGCCCAGTCTCTAAACTGCACGATCTTTCACCATGTGGTGAAATACTAGAAGTGGACACGTGGCCCAATCAGGTGGGTGACACGTGTCACGTTCTAACTGGATTTTCAATACTCCAAATGCTCAAAACATACTGACACATGGCACACATTCCATGTGCCCATGTCATCCTAGGTGACATCTGCAAGCCACGTCACTTAGGAAATTTCGACGTCCACATCACCTCCTAGTGACGTCATCGTGCCCCATCACTTCGGCTCTTCGGGCTTCGGGACTTTGGGAGTTTCCATGCTAGCACACTTCCAATTCTCCCAAACTCTGCATTCTCGAAATGGTCAATCTGTTGCCATGTGTCCTCCTGGATCAGACGACTAAGATTCACTTCAAGTCTTCACCCAAAGTCCACAAATCTGCACCGCGTTTCCTCCTTAATCTGACAGCTATGATTTCTTTGGGTCTCCAGACTTCGGAAATCTCAAATCCCAACTGAAAACCTCTCGAACGGATTCCTCTGAAGTTACTAATCTGTTGACACGTAACCTCTTGGAAATCAATGGTCAGGATCTACTTCGAACGATCTGACAGTCAAAGTTTACTTCGGGTATCCAGCTCTCCGAGATTCAGGGGTTTCAACTCTCAACTTCTCCCCGCTCACTCTTTCCTGGAGTGCTTTCACCCGGAGCACACGATCGGTTGACACATGTCCTCCTATCGATCGATGGTCCCCAGCTACTTCGGTTATTCAGAGTTTCGATGTTCGACCCCTAACTTGTCACATTGTTGCATGCCTTTCAATTTTGGGGGGCATGTATCGGCGGTTTGGAGTAACCCGCTTTTCGCCCCGCAATTCTCCTGATGCTAACACATAACCCCTTTTGGAAACTGTGATTTGGATTGTGGGACTGCCTTGGGAAATTATCTCCCATACAACTTGGTTCCCCAGAATGCCTCATGTCCATTGATCTCACTCTCCCATGGGATCCGATGGTTGTGATCTTAACCCTTGCTTCCTTTTCATCAGATGACCCTTGTTCGTTTGTCCTCTGATCCAACGATCTCGGATCTCTCCTGATCCTATAGTGGTGATCGCTCTTGAATTCAAAGGGGACTGTCACGATCCTTCGAACCCCTTACACAGGTCATTGAGGTTCTATCTCCCGTGTAGATTCAGCAACGCCATTCCTCCTAAGCTTTTCAACTCCACGGTCGGGATTCGATCTCGACCCCGAGACTCTTGACCAATAGACCCGGCCCATACCGGTCAGGTGTTTCAACCAGAAGCTTTGATACCAAACTGTAACATACCCAGCCACCCACAGGCCAGGGCATGCTATATTCAAGCCCGCCCTTGGACTTCTTTCACTTACATATACCTTTAAAATTTTAAGGATGCATAAAAGAAAATACGTTAACGACATGCACAACAAAATCCAGCAAGCATGCATAGTCTAAAGATTCAGTTAAATGATAATTAAATATACACAGTGGAAATACATTCATATACATGTAAATGATACCATAATAGAGAGCACTTATCTTTATGAAATATGACAGCAACTAGCTACAGACCAAGGACGTTCCACCCAACCGTAGACACCACTGTTCCAAATCTCAACAGCAGTGTCACCCCCGAGCTAAGGCTATGAATCCACAAGGACAATTCTAGAGTGTTACTTGGATTCCCAAACCAGTCAAAATCCAAGCTCTCACAGGCTTCCCAGCTCTCACAGTAATCCAAGTACCTAGCTTGCACCACCCGAGAGAACGGACCTCCACCCTTCTCTTCCATGCAATCCATCAGGCAGTCCTTCTCCTTAATTCGGACTCTAGTGCAACTGGTCCAAAATATCGATGTTGGAACTCTCGGGACTCTCGGGACTCACAAATCTGAGCAATGTTGGACACAGGCCAACACATCTCACACATGCAGGCCTCACGTCACAGCTATATCACTCCAGCGACCACTACAGCCAACTATCCTGTGGCTAATTCTTTGATAGTTTGGTTCCCTTTCCCAAGCCAAGACAAAGATGATGGATGGATCAATGAATGGGTAAGTGGGTGCATGGAGGTGCATGCATGAAAGTGTGTGAGGGATAGAATGGTGCGAATGAAAAAATAAAGTAGAAAGCGAGCCAACGACCAACCCCCCCCATCAGACCAGAGGCGGGTTTAAGTAATTTCAGGGAGAATCAATAACCTCCTTTCCTTCCCCAAGAAGCTCACGTAATTGATCTTTTCCCTTAGACAAAAGGGTAATTAGAATAGGAATAAACACTCAGCCCCTCAAGCCCCCTCTCTTGTGGAATCATAGCCCCCTATAACTCTAGTCCTTGTCCATCTAGCAGCTAGTCGTGTATTTATTATTAATAACGATAAAAACATTACATGTCTTGGGCACACTGGCCTTTTAATAATTGTTTTGGGCACTCTGGCCTCTCAGCATTGTAACAATACATTATTTAAAATGGGGGTTCAAAACCTGGGGTTTTACATCATTGCTTCTAGGAGAAGTGCTTTCTCTTTAATAGCCACCATCAAAGGAGAATGTTGAACGTTATTGAAGATCTGATCATTTCTTGCCAGGCAAATTTTCCAACATAAATATTTGGGTATGGCCTGCCAAATTCTTTGCCAATTTGATTTGTTTTGAATCTCTTGGGGATATCTCATCATCCAAGAGGAGAAGAGGGTTTTTACTAAAGTCTGCGATGGAGTTGTGACATTGAGACCGTTGAGGGTGATCTTACAGGCTTCTTGGGCAAATGGACAATCCACAAACAAATGGTCCATAGTTTCGATAGCGCTACAGCACAGGGGGCATCTATGAGGTCCAACTATACCTCTTTTTATCATATTTTCTCCTGTCATTGTTTTCTTGTGCATTAGAATCCAAAAAAAGAAGTTTACTTTTGGAATACTAATCGGGTCCCATACATGTTTCCATAGGGATGTTTATTATGTCATCGTTTGGAGAGATTGGAGATAGTTGTAACCCTGAGTTGTAGTGTATCTCCCATTCTTTCCCCATCCCCATTTGTCTGGCGCACGCAGGTAGACAGGAGCCAAATCGGTCAATGATTTTATGAGCGGAGTATTTTGGTTTTGTAGATGCATTGGGATTTCAGGGAGTTCCCAGGCCCTCTAATTACCTGTGACATCCCAAAAGGAGATGTCTGACAGCTTAATGAAATCGCGCTAACTAAGTCACTCATAGATTTCTTTTATTTCTTCAGAATTTTCAAGAGGGGGATGGCCCATGATGTTGTCTCTCCATATTAGTGTTTTTTTCCATTTCCAGGAATTCAATACAAGTAGATTTGGAAGAAGTCTAACCCAGCACGACAAAGATTCTAGATCAGTGTTCCTTTGGTGGTATTTTCTACCTGTAAATTCCTCATCGAATTCCCTTGGAGGTATTTTCTCCTTAAAATTTGGCTTACTAGATGTCTAGAGTTTAAGAAGAGTTTCCAGAAAATTCTTCCACCTAAAGCTATGTTGGCATGACCAAGATCTCTTATTTCTAAGCCTCCTTCATTGATTTGGCATTTGACAGTTTCCCAATTAACAAGATGAAATTTCCTTTGGTTTCCCTTTCCTCCTTGCCATAGAAAGTCTCGGATCAGGTTTGAAACCTGTGCCAGAATCGCCTTTGTAGCCAAAAGGAAGGATGCTTGGTAGACTGGTAAGGAAGAGAGTATTGATTTTATAAGAATAAGTTTTCCTGTTGTTGTGAGCCACTGTCTTCCCCATGTTGTTATTTTGGTCTTGATTTTTCTTATTATTTTTGTCCACCGCGAAGTTTATTGGATTCCAGAGTTAAGGGGAGTCCGAGGTATTTTATTTTTTCCCATGAGGCATAGCCTGAAAATCCCAGGAAGTGGGCAATTCGTTGAATGGTTTGTTGGTCAACATTCCACCCATACACTGCACTCTTCTTTTTGTTGATGAGCACTTCGGAGATTCTGCAGAAACTTTGGAGAATATTACTGAAGGTCTAAGTTATCCTTATGGAGGCTCCACCTAGCAAAAGGGAGTTGTCAACAAATAAGGCGTGATTGATTGGTTCTAATCCTCTCACCAGCCTAATGCCTGGGACAGTCTCGGCTTTCTTTTCAACAGTTAGATTTTTGCTTAGTGAGTCTGCCATTATGATGTACAAGAAGGGGGAGGGGGGGGGGACCTTGCCTTAGTCCCCTCGAGGCTTGAAGAAAGTTAGTTGGCCTGCCATTTACTAGCGGGGATATCCATGGATTCTCTATGCAAGCTTTGATTAATTTAACAAACTATGTATTGAAACTAAAGGAAAGAAGGACTTTGTAAAGGAATGAGAGTTTTACCTGATCGAAAGCGTTTTCCATATCTAGTTTTATGAGCATCCCTTTCTTTTTGTGTTGATGGCTAGAATGAATTGCTTCTTGCACCTGTATTACATTGTCCAGAATATGTCTCCCTTTAACAAAACCACTTTGGGAGGGGGAGATGATCTTCCCTAGAAGAGGCTTAATCATGTTTTCCATTATCTTTGAGAGGATTTTGTATGAAGTGTTGCACAATGAGATTGGCCTGAATCTGTCGAAGGAGCCCGGATTCCCTTCTTTGGGGATTAAGGATAGAAATGTGGAGTTAACTTTGCCTCCAACTTTGGATTTTTGTTGGAATGCTTTTATCATTCTTAGCAAAATAAATCTTGATTATTTCTCGACAGTTTCTATAGAAATTGATTGAAAATCCATCTGGCCCTGGGGCTTTGTCTGGCTCCATAGACCAAATAACATTGCAGATTTATTCCTCTATAAAAGGCTTCATGAGGGATGTGTTATATTCCTTTCTCACCAGGCAGGGAATATGATGGAGAAAGTTTGTGGTGGCCTCCTCACAATCAGCTCCATCTAGAAATGAATTTATGTTGCCTCTTTAAGTTGAGTTGTACCTTTGCAAATTGACCCATCTGCAGAGGTAATTTCTGAAATATGATTTCTAGAGGTTCGGGCTCTATATTCTTGGTGGAAGAAAGTGGTGTTACGATCTCCAACTCTTAGCCACAAGCTACGAGATTTAAGCCTCCAATACTCTTCTTCTTGACAGAAATCGCGAAAGGAACTGAATTGGGCAGCTTGTTCCTTCGCTAATTCTTGGTTAGTAATATCTTTGTTCTCCATTTCCATTTGCAGATCTGTTAATTGTTGAACAGTCTCTCTTATGTGGCTTGAGGGTGTTATTTAGCTTTTTAATCCATTCTTTTAAGGCGTGATTTGTTGTCTTTATTTTATGTTCCCACACATAGTTGGGAGATCCTGTTACTAGAGTGGACCAATGAGTTAACAGTTTCCAGGAAGCTTTCCTTTTCTATCGAGAGTGGGTTATATCGGAAAGGTATTGGACCCAAGTTTTATTCCTCTTCGATTTGGAGGAGAATGGGCTTGTGATCAGATGTCAATTTGGGGAGGATTTTGGATGAGATTATCCTCTTTTCTAGCAATAGTGAGCTTTGAACTAGAAACCGATCCAAGCGAGTTGAGATGTGGTTCATTCCAACTATGTTATTTGTCCAAGTAAAGAGACCTTTCATGGGCTTGAAGTCCAGGAGATCCCACTGTTGATCTATCTCCTCAACAAAAGGAAGCATTTGGTCCCTACCACATTTTCCCCCTCTCTTTTATTTTGGTTCAAATACTAAGTTGAGGTCTCCAGCTAAAATGATGTTTGAATTGAGCTGATTTTCTAAAAATACTGATAGAGTTTACCAGCATTCTTTCTTTTCAACATAAAGGATAGTAACATAAATATTAAAGAGAGAGAAGGTGATCTTACTTGAGTAGTGTTGGAGTTTGGTGTAGATCCAATGCTGGGTCTCAAAGGAGCTATCAAGATCGAACTTGTCTTCTGACCATAGATTTGTGAGACCGCTTGAAGAGCCCCTTGCGCTCATGGATTTCCCTGCATTTTTCTTCCATTTCAGTTTGTTGATTTCTAAGAGAGTTTCCCCTTCAATTTTTGTCTCTTGGAGCATGAGGATTTCAGGAGATTCATTTTTTAGGACGTCTTTGACTGCTTCGACCTTCAATGGTCTCCCCAAGCCTCTGCAATTCCAAGATACTATATGCATTATTTGTTGGGGTTGGAGTGGGTAGGCCCTCCCTTGGGAGGCCTTGTTCTGGTATTTCTTCCAATGAACATCTCGATGGTGGATTGGCTTCCTTGCATTTTTTTCCTCTACGCTTATTCTTCTCTTGCTTCTTTGTGATATTTTCTCTCAGGTCTTTTTGAGGGTCTCTCAAAAGACTCGTCCTCCGAAGATCCATATTTTTCCGGGGGTTTATTCTTTGTTATTTCTGCGTAGGAAGGGGAGGAGGAGGTTCCAATTGGGGAGCCAGATTGGGATACCTCGCCATTGTTTTTTCCCATTGTGGGAGGGAGGGTCTTTTGCTCAATTTCTTCAATCACTGGATCAGAGATTTATGGAGGGTTGTTGAGGATTTCAAAGGGGTTTTGGGGGGCCTCTAAGATTGGAGGGGCTGAGCTTTCTTCCCCAGGATATTTCCCTGGAATGGGGGAGCCAAGCCCTTTTGATTCCCCTTTCCCTTTGAATCTGTTGTTATTATTTGGCAGAGCTTCTTTCTGGACATGTTTCCATTGTTCGCCTTTCAAGATATACCCCTCTTCCTCTATCTTCTCTTTACAGTGCCTGACGAAGTGTCCATAGCCACAGCAATACCTGCATTTAAATGGAAGTTGTTCATAATTCATCTCTTGGATGTGAGACCAGTCTGTGACCTTTACTTGAATGGATTCCAGGAGCCCCACCTCCAGATCTACTTCAACGCATATCTTAGTGCAGGAATACTGGTCCTTTCTATATTCTTTGTCGATGTATTTTCCAAGAGTGTTCCCAATGGATTCCAAAGAATTCAGATTCCAACAATGCAAGGGGAGGTGAGGGAGACGCACCCAGATTAGAATGGCTGAGGGCACTTCTTCTCTCGGATCGTAGTATGGTGACCATTTGTTTAGGTATAGGCCCTGAGGACCCATAAATTATGGTCCATTCCTGAATATGATATTTATGTCCTCTGTGTTATCAAAGACGAAAGCATAGAATCCCATGTCGATGAGATGGTTTTTGATGCCTTCTTTTACCAGGGGGCTCCAGTTTTTAGGAGGGCGACTGAGGGAATATTCTCCAGTTTTTTGACGAATTTTTGTTGCATCTCTGTGGTTATTCATTTTTCGTTGGCTGTGACCATTTTCTTGAAAGCTTCTATCTCAGGAGGTAGAGGTGGGGGGGGAGCCTCAAGGCCCCCTCTTAGAGCCATGGCATAAAGGCAAGGGAGGGGACGCACCAGGTGCATGCGCAGGCAGCCTCCTGGGGCGTGAGCATTTTCTTCTGAATTTTAAGTGTTAAGGACTATTGAAATGTGAGGATCCCTTCCTAAAATTTTAACTCATAAAAACTATGGTGATTTAGGAATGATTATATTAAATCTTTTCAAGCACATAAATAAAATTCTAAAGAAAACCAAGTAATCCCTTACCCTTTTTAATGTCCAATAGACCAAATTGGTCACAGTGGGTGTTAACCATCATTATCATCATCATATTTGTTTATTTATTTATTTATTTATTTATAGCCTGTGGCTGAGAAACTGTGACTCAGGGGCATCTAAGCCATAAAAATAACCCAGGGATCACACCTAGCCTGAGCCACACCAACCCTTAACATGGCTGGATTTTTTGTCCCCACACGTTTTGAACCGATAACTTAACATCACGGAGTGCCTTAACAACGCACTCTGTCACCGACTGTCCTACACCTCGGGAATATATATATATTCTTTTTAATTTTTTTCTTTAATTATTTGATTTATTTATTTAAAATATTATTATTATTATTTAATTAAGGGGTTTTGAGGAAAGAGTGGGGGTGGCCTATCAATCGCCCTCTCTTGGTTTTCTTTTTTTTTTTTAATTACAGTTTTTTGTTTTTTTTGTTTTAATTTAAAATGTGTGTGTGTGTCTGTCTAGTTTATAATGTTTTTGTTTGTTTGTTTATTTATTTTCAAAGTAGTTTGTTATGTTTGTATGTGCACTTTTCCCCGTAGTTTTAGAGTTTGTGTGTTATCTCTATTTTTGTTTTTTTCCTCAATTTTTTATTTAGTTTTTCTTTTTGTGATCTTGCAACAGTTCAAGTTGTCAAGGCCATGTTTTCAAACAAGTTATAATTTTACCCTAAAAAAAGGTGTTATTGATAGCACCTATTTTCGATTGGGTGGATGATTTTATGGTTTTATTTATGATAGTACCATTTTTTTAGGCCACAGCTTCAAAAATGTTGCAATTTCAAGCCCAAAAAAATGGAGGTTCTACTAGTAGCATCATTTTTCAATGCAAGGGTTGATTTTAAGATTTTGGTTACAAATATATCGATTGTTAAAGCCATGGTTTTTAAAAAAGTTACAATTTTAAGCATGAAACAAAAGGGTGCTACTAGTAGCACCACTTTTTTATTCAGGGGTTAATTTAAATTTTTTGTTGCAATGATATAGTTTTTAAGGCCATGATTTCAAACAAGTTGTAATTGTAACCCTAAAAAATTTAAAAATAGCGTTATTAATATGACCATGTTTTATTTTAACTGCATTTTTACCCACTGAACAATAGATCCTATATTATTTAAAGACACTACAACACATCTCTTAAAAAAAAAAAAAAAATGAGCTTGCTAACCCAAGAAAAAACTCTTAAAATCGCCAGAAAATAACTTGTGCAAAAAATGCTAACTTCCACAAGAAATGTATCATAAAATATAATGAGTCAAAATATATAAAAAAATCCACATATACTTCACTGTGTCAACTCGGGATTTTGAAATTTCAAGGTCTGAAACTACACTGAGCTAAAAAAAAGTTAAAGTGAAAATGCCAAGATGACTCTTTTAAAATTGATTTCAGGATAACTCACAAACCTTGTCTTCCATGGATTATATATCATAAATTATAGTGAACCGGAACTTGAAAATTTTACCACGTGTACTATGACATCCCTCCTCAATCTTCATAAAATTTCATTGTCTGAAACTTTCCAAAAAAAAAAGTTATAGTTGTCATTCCAAGATGACTCGTTTAAAACCAATTTTAGGATGAGTCACAAACCTTATCTTCCATAGTCTATATCTATGAAATTATAATAAAACAGACCTTAAAATTTTTACCACATATACCTTGATATTTTGTCTCAATCTACAAAAAATTCCATTGTCTGAAACTTCCCAGAAAAAAATTTATAGCGAAAATTTCAAGATGTCTTGTTGAAGGAGCAAAACCCTAGGATTGTAGCTTTGATACCAAATATTATGAACAAAGCACCTTGAAATGATAAAATTCAATGAATATAGTCCTATTTGAGGGGCTAACCTCCTTTTGCAATTAATTTAATAAACAAAATATGATGACCTAAGACTAGGTCTCCTTCGTGTGTGCATGTGTGTAGAGAGAGAGAGAGAGAGAGAGAGAGAGAGAAGGTACAATTATAATGAAAGGGTACAATGAAAGGTTCTAGCTAACCTAACTACATAACAAATAAACTAATAATGAATGTTTATTAGGGACTTAACATAGGGCCCAAGGGCCTTAACAAGTTTTCTCACAAGAAGGCAAACTGGAAATCACTATTGATGCATATGTAAAGACAAATGGATTAATAATTTAGTATCAAGATATAGTGTTGTCTAGGAGTGCACTTCAAAAAAAATTATTGTAACCTTAAGGAGATAAAATGATAACTTGAGAGCCTAATTGTCGAGATAGGAAATGTTAATTGAAATTCTTACACATTATTGGGATACATTTCCTCGCATTGTGATGTAGGCCTCAAAATACATATCCTCAATAGTGCAAAAAAAAAAAAAATCACTTTGAAAGTGTTGAGTTCCATTCCCTAGCATTGTGATGCACACTTTCAAAATGATTATTCCCAACAGCCCCAACTATGATTGATAAGCATGAAGATTTTAAATTAAGGTGACATATTTGTTCATGATAAGGATGAGGAAAGTAAGTGTTGATTCATTAACATAGTCAGAAGAAAGTTCCACTTCTTAATTTGCATGGATAGATGTGAGTAGTTGCTTGACACTGACATTGAAAACAATGCTTGGATGTTATGATTTATGGAAAATGTAGGATATGCCTAGGTAGTGTTGATATTAATCATTTCTTATATAAATATTATAACTAATTTTGTGCTTAATTTTTCTTATAGCATGACCAGCATTTAATCAAGTGTGGGCATTTAGTTGCAGTCAGCATTGTTGGCAAGTTGTAGCAGCTTAGCTGGTTTCCAAATTCATTTTGTCCAGGTCTAAATATATATGATGGATTCATGATGGCGGTTTGAATCGAAAATAGCTTAAGTCATAATGAAAGGATTATTGATTGAATTTGTTCTGAGGACGTTGTCTCTTGAAGAGCGGAAGAATCACTATAAGGTGTAAATAAAGATGATGTCTATTGGGATAATGGCGTAGCCATTTTAAGGACTTTAGAAGGTATGGTGGCATTATATTAAAGAGATAATAAACTTATGAGTACCTATATGATGGAATTAAAGTAGACCATTGGGAAATTATGTAAATTCTGCAAGTAGGAAGGGGTAAAACAACTTAGCATAAAGGTGGTAATTTCCTAGCCAGTCAAACATTAGTAATGGTTAAGCAGGGCACCCAATTCAAAAAACAACAATATGGAATTATTAGGATTAGAGCAACTAGTTAAATTTCATATGACTCCTTTAACATATATACATAATGAATAGTTGTTGTTGGGAAAAATACCCTACGGACTAGCAAACTAGGGTTAGACTTGCATATGGATTTTGACCGAAACGAAATTACTTTTTTACCTACAACCCAAAACTTAAACCCCTCTTTCATAGTACATGCACGAAAAAGGACTACTAACCTTGTTACCGGCGTTCGATGTAGATCCTTCGTTGCACTTTGACTACTTTCTTGCGCTGCTCCTTCCACAGATGACCTGCAATCAAGACAAATAACAACTATGCATGCATGCTACTTCTCTACTCAAGGGTTATAAATCAAGCATAAATTAACCAAACCATAGATAATTCATGCATTGGGACAGGAAAAGTATTATTTTTATTATTTGAAAATGAATCAACTTACAATCAAAGTTGTGACCGGCCACCACTCCTTGAACCTGATCCTGGGCTCCTCTTCTTCTGTCCTCCAACTGCTTTGCGTTAAATCTCTTTTGGCATGAGGAAAGGCTAAAGGGTTGGGACAATGGATTACATAAATGGGTAGAGTTTCTTCGCTATATTTTTTCCTCCTCCAAATGGTACCCCTACCCCTTCTTTTATAGGCTAGAAGGAGCTAGGGTTTTGGATGAACCCTCGGCCATGCATGGCCGGGAGTTTCAGTTAACTGACCCATAGCTTTTTGTTCCATCGGAAACTTTCCTTTTTTAATGCTTTGTTAGGTACACGCGGGCTGTAGTGGGTCAACCAGCGTGCACACGCGTGCAGTAATGGGTTAGGGCGCGTGGGCCTTGACACAAGAGGATTTTCAAAGAGTTGTTCAGCAGAGTTTTGGCAAAGAAGGGATATGAGTTGGCCTGATGCCAGGTAAGCATGTGTGGTGCAATTTA
>ML786389.1:16405-38241 GCA_009831015.1 Picea engelmannii | reverse complement strand
GTACATACACGAATCGTGCCTTGTTTTTTATTGACCGGCACGGGGTTTGACACCCATTGAGTCAAATGAATAGGATAAATGAAACCTGCCTTGAGAAATTTCTCAACCTCAATCTTGATGGCTGCTGCTTTCTTAGGATTGACTGGACGAAGTTTTTGTCGAACAGGCTTGGCATCAGGATACGTTGTGATTTCATGTTCAACTATTTTTGGATCTATACCTGGCATTTCCTCATAAGACCAGGCAAAAACGTCGCAGAATTCTTTAAAAAGATCCGTGTAAATTTGAATCTCTTCAGGGGAACAATCTGCTCCAATGAAGACATTCTCCATGACGCTAGGGTTTCGGGAGATGTTGATGGGTATGGTTTTAGCGATAGTCGCCATATTGCCCTCAACATAAATTTCTTGTGTAGCTAAGAGATTAATAGGACATGGCTGATCTCTCGTCATGGTAACAGTGAATTCTCCTGCCTCGATTCGGCTTAACTCTGGGAGGAAATATGATCTGTGATGAAGATCTTCCCAAGGTTTGTCTGGACTAGTCATTGCTTCGATTACTGCTTCGTCAGAAGGCAAGACTAAGTCTAATGAATCGATGTTAGCAAGAGAACCATGAGCCCAAATAGGCTCTAGAAGTGGATCTAACTCTTGTGCGGGAGTCGGATCAAGGTTAGCTGAAGCTTGCTAGACTAAAGAGTACGCTACTTCAGCGGCCGACAAGGGCATGGACATGCCTGAGTGCCCTGCCTCATCCATCAGGCTGATGGGGAAGGAAGAATCCAAGGATCCTCAAAGTAATTCGTGCGAAACGATGAAACTTGAAAAATCTCAACCTTATGGTGATTAGATATAAATTTGGCATCATCGTGAGGAGGTGGGTAATAGAAGGTACCCATCAAGGACGGGCACAAACCAACTCCTATGTTAATGACACCTGGTTGAGGATTATCAATCATGGGGACCGTGGATGCCCCCAAAGCTGGGTCAGGTCTAGAGAAGGACAATTGATCGATGGTCACTATCCGACCCTCGTGTGGAAACAAAAAGACTCGGAAAACTGTAGCAACCACAGCTTGCATAGCATAAGTCCAAATCCGTCCTAACAAGAGATTATAGTCGAGGGGAGCATCGACTACCTCTACTTCGACACACATGGTCTTCCCTCCTAACTGCACAGGGAAAGAAGGAACGATGTCATGTGGGCGAAAAGAATGACCATCGAAAGCAGTGAGGAGAGTAGGTGATGGAGACAAAGCAGGCTGGCCAATGGCCTTCCAACATGCTAACGACATAACGCATGTCGAGGCGCCCTCGTCGACCACCGTGCGGAAGATATTCCATGTAAAAGTTTTCGTGGGATGAGCCACTACTATCTGAAATGCTACGTGGTAAGGAAGATGAGGTTTTAAGTCGGTTGTATCTAACATGATGGTACCTGGGTTACAAGTCTCAGTAGAGCCCAAAGCAGTTAACAAGGCTTTCCTCTGAACAGGCCAGCTTTGGAGGACCTCCAAAGTAGACATCGCACAAGGGGTTTGTGATAAATCCTCCACCACAGAGTAATTCTGGGTGGCCCTTGCGTTTGGGTTGTGAGAAGCTTTTTTAAATGCACCCTTTGGAATGCGTGTCATTATTTCTCCCAACGTCTTCTCGATCTGTAGAGGAAGAGATGGGAGGTCAGCTTCTTTACCCTTCTCAGAAGTGCTTGGTTTACTATAGTCGTGCGCTCTAGTCATTATGAAAGCATCACCCCTAACCATATATACGTTCGCAGATGAGGGATTGTTTGGAGGAGGGCAGGCTTCTTGGTTGCCCCCTTCTGTGCTTGTAGAGGCTTGAGTTAAATTTTGCCCATGTTGAAAGGGATTAGTCAACACTGCTTGCTGTTGTTGTGTGACAAACTTTTGGGCCTCTGCAAGTCGAGGACAAAGATGGGTCGGGTGGCCTTCCGCACACAAGTTTCATGGATACCTCGCCTTCTGTTTTTCCCTAGTGTTCCCGCCAGCATTATCAGTGGGTTTTTTATCCCCCTTACCCTTCTTTTGTTGTTTTTTCTTCCCTTCAGGCTGTTGGGTGGCCTTTGGGTTAGTCGACTACACGGAGTGTACGTCTGATGTTTGGGTAGGGGGAACAACCAAAGAAGTAGTTTGGTTGGTCGTTGTGTGTTGTATAGATAACTATTGCAACTGTTTTGTCAATTGCTCAGTAGGCTTGGTTTGTGCTGAACCAACAATACCATCGGCATGTGGTCCAACCTGTCTAGTTTTATCCAGTATCGAACGTGGGGCATCGGGAAAGATGTTGTATAATAAACCAAACTGAGAATAGATGAGCTCAAACTGTTGAGCCCTCATGATGGCATATTCTTCAAAGAAAACTCCAGAAGTCGCGACATCTTTGGATAATTGTGGGACCAGAGACTTAAGGAACCACTCAAGCAGGAATGTTGGTGGGACTGGTACTTTGATTAGACTCTTCCGGCGTCTCCACTCTCGGATATGATCAGAGATATGGTTCGTTGTTGTCTGTTCGAAATTGGCGAGCAGCTCTGTGCCAGCATCGTATCTCACAAGTAACTGGAAATGGTTAAGGAAGGCCATCGCTAGTTCTCCAAAAGAAGAGTATCTTGAGTGATCAAGCTCGATGTACCATTTCGCGGCACTCCCGATAAGAGTGCGTTGAAATAATCACAATTGTACGGATTCATCTTTCAATAAGTTAGATGAACACCAAAGATGGAAGGTAGTCACATGATCACCTGGACCTTCGTTAAGCTTGGCCTCGAACTTTGGAATGTCTGAAGGAAACTTCGTTGGCATAAGAGGCCAACATGGATCATGACAAATAGTATCATTTAACAACCTTGTCAAATCTGGCAAGTGTAATGTCGCCAGGAATGGTAGTTTGGGTTGTTGCTGATAACCTGTGAAAAAGGGTCCTAGGGTTTGACTAGCACCAGGTTGCCAGGAAAAGTTTGGTTGTTGGCTCAGATTCTGGTAGAAACCATGGCCCTGACCAGCATAAGGATTTTGCATCTGTGGAGACATCATTGGCGGATTTCCCATAAAGGACATGGGGTGTTGTGCATGCATCGTGTTCGAAGGACTTTGGGAAGGATTACCCCATGCTGGTCCCGATGGGAGAGGAATAGTGGTATGCTCAGGGTTCCATTGACTATGGAAAGAATTACCCTAGAACAGCATTCCAGAGGAGGGAACGGATCCTTGTCCTGAGTTCCAAGGTCCTGCTATATGTGCCCCCTGCGCAGGAATAGTACCCTGCGCCGAAGTAGACTGTCCAAAAATGGGATTGCCTCCAGATGGGAAAGCGGTGGATGAGAAAGTGTTGTTACCAAACATCATGTTCCAAACAAATGGTGTCAAACCTACCGGTATACTATGCGCAGGTGTTCCTTGACTCCCTGCTCCAAATAAACTAGTGTGTGCAGGCTGCCCGGTGGACTGCTGATGTGGACCACCAAGCGAAGGGGACGAAAGAGGGATATGACCTCCTGCATAAGGAAAAGCATTAAAAGGGACAGGAGTTCCCCCAAGTTGACCTTACAGAGGAGCGTTAGAGCTCTCTGCCCCCAGACCCAAAGTCTATAAAGTGGAGTAAGTGAGTGCAGGACTTGTACCCGAACTAGGCATACCATATGAGAACGGAGGGCCTGTCGCACTAGGTGTGAAGGGGGTTGTGGCCGCCACCATAGACAGGTTTGGTCCACTATGCGATGTAGTTGCGGCCGAGACCATGGTGGCTCGGACCGACGACGGTAAGTTAGGAGATGATTCTCCTGTGGTAGAAACTGTGGTGGGAATGGAAGAATTCCCAGAAGAAGTAACAGTGTTTGTTTCCATAGCTGTGTGAGGCACTGTCTGGCGTTCGTGAAATTGGATTGGTACAGTAAACGATGCCCAGATATCAGTGGTTGGGGTTTCAACCAAGCCAAGATTGGCGGTTGATTCCTCCGGGAGTTGTTTGGGCACAAAGGTTTGTAACCTGGTCGCTTTGAAAGACCCTTGTTGGTCTAGCTTCCGCCTTAATGGTGGCGGGGGTGGCTCCAGTGTAATCGACGGCAGGCCCAGAAGCCTTCGTGACCGGCGGAGCTCGAGATCCTCCACTGTGTGAGAATATCCAAGACACGCTAAGGTGTTCTACACGTTCAACAAGTAACACACACTAAAAAGAATCCCCTAAGAGATAAGACAAGAAATCACTAAACTATTTGGAAGAACAGTTACAACAACCAACACTAGAGAAACTTACCGATGCAAGTGCAACTCGAATACGGAAGCACCCTCCGGGTATACTCTACAAACCATGGCCCAATGTCTTTCCTAGGTACCGCGGTATACCCCCGCAGTCACCCGTGTATGTCCCTAAAAATATCGGCAACTAGTTTGCCAGCACGCGAACAGTCACCAGGCCGGTACAGTCGAAAGTTGGGTAGACCACAATGAGCAGGGTATCAAGCCCGAAACCTGTCAAAGGTATCGAGAGCAAATAGTTTGAAAGACAACTGAGGACCTCGAACGGATTCGAGACCCACGAAGTCTCGTGGCAAATGAAAACGACGGAATCCCAAAACAAGCCCTCGATATGTGTTATCCACTACGATTGGTCAGGCTTTGGAGGGGTTATCTTCGCTACCTTTCTGCACGCGACCTCGTGTTTATCCCCTGTGTTAGAGGGGGGTCCCGGATAACTTCCACGAAACTAGACTTAGACACTCCCTATCGCAGACTCTAATGTTTGGTTTTGAATGGCCTTGGAGAGTTTCCTCTCCAACCTAATCCAAGGCCCTAGTCCTGAACTAGTTTGTGAACCCTACAAACAAAAAGTCTAGTTGATTTTAAATTAGCGTTGCTTTTAAGGCTTTTTCTTAAGTCAAGGGGTATGAGGGTGAAACTGGTGATGTGTAAAGAAGAAAGCAAAAACAAACAAAAAAAGTTGGAAACAAAAGACTTTTACTAAATGCAAAATTTCAACAGCTTTTCACAAAGAAAGATTTCTTTTTATTTTTTAATTTTTCCAAGATTTTATATAGCAAACTTAAAGGAATTTCGCTCGACTACGAGCTACTTAWGCTCTAAATGCACTGCAAAAAACTTACGAAATGAAATACTTCTCCCTAGCTAATGATGCAGAAACACACTCTTCAAACAAAGAAGAAAATGAAAAGAGATTTTTTTTTATTTAAGTGCTAGTAAAGCAACAAAGGGAAAATACCGACAAGCACAAAACCAAGAAAAACAAATTCTGGCTTAAAGCGCAGATCGCAAAGAATTAGAGTAAAGACACACAATGGAAATAAAGAAAACAAAGACTCTTACGCTTGTCTAAAAATCATAAAAAGAAATTTTTTGTTTTTTTATATTTTCTGTCAACTATCAACTGAGAAA
Source organism: Picea engelmannii (assembly GCA_009831015.1). Classification (NCBI taxonomy): domain Eukaryota; kingdom Viridiplantae; phylum Streptophyta; class Pinopsida; order Pinales; family Pinaceae; genus Picea; species Picea engelmannii. The sequence continues at coordinate 32,834 of ML786389.1, read as the reverse complement.
AAGCAGGCTAAGGGTAAGATGACCTAATGCAAGGAATAAGACGGTGAAAAAAACAATCTGAGATAGGACTGTGAACCAGCAAGACTTAGACAGGATTCTAGAAAACCCCCTGAGAATGTATAATTCTGACAGGGAAGAGGTGGACTGCCTCTAAAGTTCTCTAAACTCCTACACGCTACTGCGATCTCTACAGCTAGCGTTCACACGCGGGCTGTAAGAGGATACGGCGCAGGTACACGCGTGCAGGCCTTCTGCAGGATGTGTGTACCTCTGTGTGTCCCGACAACTACCGTCAAGCAAAATTCAGGGAAAACTGGTATGAAGAACCAAGCTCCCTGCTAGCTCAGACCTAACAGAAAAAGACAGGCAAAGAAAAACAAAAAACCTATTATTTAAACTACCCAAAAACTTTAAATAAATCCAGAAACCCTAAAGAGTATTATCCCCAGTACGGTCACCAATTCTGTTGTTGGGAAAAATACCCTATGGACTAGCAAACTAGGGTCAGACTTGCATGCAGATTTTGACCGAAACGAAATTACTTTTTTACCTACAACCCAAAACTTAAACCCCTCTTTCACAGTACATGCACGGAAAAGGACTACTAACCTTGTTACCGGCATTCGATGTAGATCCTCCGTTGCACTTTGACTACTTGCTTGCGCTGCTCCTTCCACAGATGACCTGCAATCAAAACAAATAACAACTATGCATGCATGCTACTTCTCTACTCAAGGGTTAGAAATCAAGCATAAATTAACCAAACCATAGATAATTCATGCATTGGGACGAGAAAAGTATTTTTTTTATTATTTGAAAATGAATCAACTTACAATCAAAGCTGAGACCAGCCACCGCTCCTTAAACCTGATCCTAGGCTCCTCTTCTTCTGTCCTCCAACTGCTTTGCGTTAAATCTCCTTTGGCATGAAGAAAGGCTAAAGGGTTGGGACAATGGATTACGTAAATGGGTAGAGTTTCTTCGCTATATTTTTTCCCCTCCAAATGGTACCCCTACCCCTTCTTTTATAGGCTAGAAGGAGCTAGGGTTTTGGACGAACCCTCGGCCATGCATAGCCGGGAGTTTCAGTTAACTGACCCATAGCTTTTTGTTCCATCGGAAACTTTCTTTTTTTCATGCTTTGTTAGGTACACACAGGTTGTAGTGGGTCAGCCAGTGTGCACACACATGCAGTAATGGGTTAGGGCGCATGGGCCTTGACACAAGAGGATTTTCAAAGAGTTGTTCAGCAGAGTTTTGGCAAAGAAGGGATATGAGTTTTGGCCTGATGCCAGGTAAGCATGTGTGGTGCAATTTAGGGTTATAACAATAGCATTGACATGCTAGGGGAACTTTTGAAAAAGTAATAGTGTAAGGAAAAGTTATGTAATAACAGTGAAGGGTTGTATCTCTCAAGTGGAAAAATCCCATAATTATATTGATAAGTGGATTGTGCAATTTTAATGATTATTAAGGGACATGATGAATATAAATTTTAAGGTGTCAAGATGGAGAATCGTGAACTAAATCACTCGCAATTGGTGAGGGATGACAAGTGTCAAAATTGGAAAAAGGTTTAAGGATTTAAATGTTTATGTATAACAATTGTCTACATCCAAGTTATGGTCATTCAAAAGAAAAGGAAATTGACTATGTGATAGTTTGAGTCTTAGAAACTGATGAACAAACACCTAGCATGAAGAGTAAAAGGTTTGTATGTGAATAAAAAGTTATATAGCCAATATTTTTTTAGGGTGAGCAATGATAATTACATATTAAGTATAGATAGCTAGTGCTTAATCATTCCTTTTTGCAAGTGGATTAAGTATAATAGAAAACTTAAATAATGATGACCTAGTCTTTACATGGTATTGGGTATAATGGTCCTTGAATGAATAAACAAAAGATATTAAGTGACATAAGAACCTTGGGTAAGGATCAAAAGATTTACAAAGTCAAGAATTTCAATTTTGATGTTGATGATTTAAAAGCATGCTAGTAAGGCCAAAAATATTTTAATGTTGAAATTAACAGAGTTTCACTATGGGGGAAAAGAAGACATGAATAGAGATTGTGGTTCTTGATGATGGGGTTTATGTGAAATTCAACAGTGTATTCAGACAAGGAAAATATATGAAAACTTTAGCATGCTAATAGTGTGACTATACATATCTTGTAAATTATCATACTTTTTATTGAAAGAGGAGGAAATTATAATCAGAAAACTATTGGTATCTGGATGATCACATGGCACTCATAGTACTAATGATCCTTTGCAGAGCTATCTTGGGATGACAAACGTAAGCCAATAGATCCATGTGCTAGATGGATGTCTTGATGATAATTTTTGCATTAGATGTGATAGATGGCATTCCTTGTATATATAATCATGCAATCTAGTGGCTTGATTTTGTTGATGAATAATGATAAGAATTTCCGTGATGTTTTATTACTTTTCATGTGTGATGTGTGGAGATAATAATCATATTCATGATGTTATGTTAATAAGTGGTTCCATTTATTATGTTCATGTAATGATATATCTTTAATAAAAAAATGTTAAGGTTATGTTCTTATGATAGTATCTCTTGATATGAAGACATGATGTAATTGCATGTAATTCTTTTATGATAAAATATTTTACGATAGCATGCGTGAGCATGTCATAAAGATAATGAAGTTGTGTTCTCATGATGGCATGCAAGATTTATCATGTTTTTTTTTTTATGATAATGTTATGATTATAACTAATGCATTGGTCAGATGATGTGAGGTGGTGATTGACAGGAAATCCAAAAGTGGGCCAAGAGCTGGTTTATTTGATGATCTCGTGGGAGCCCATATATACGAAGGAGAATATCTACAAAGGAACACCTTATGGGCTAGGGACAAACCAATCAACTGCCCTATGCTAGTGGTTTATGTCTTGTATAATTCTTGATGGGAAATGGAACCATATTGAGTAGGTCATAGTGTTTGATATTGGAGTTGCGATGTTGAAGTCCAAAAGAAGGGATGGATTATTCCTCGCCAGTGGTTTTCTGGGATTGGACTTCAATCCCTTTGGCTTGTACTTGGTAGTTGTGGAGGGAGTTCAGGTCAGCCTTTTGATATGCCTAGGGTACGTGAGTACCAACCTAGATGCCTACTTGGGTAGGTGAGGTCTCGAGCCTTAAGGATCTAGTTAGACAGGTAAGATTTGTTGAAATATTGTAACTGCAAAGAGTATTCTATTTTATTATTGATGTATTAATCATTAGATCAATCCCCTTTTGTGGACTGATCATGTCGAGCACTGTAAATGACCAAATCTCCTTTTGCAGATTGGTCAAACCCTAATTGTAACATGCTAAATGAGAAGTCGCCCCCCCCCAATATATTAAAGTGGTTATAACCACCCAGAATGAGAAGTCCGCCCTGCCAGTGAAAAGACACCTCAGTTCAGCACCTGCCAGATTGTATAAATAAGAGAGGTCAATGCATCATTTGTTCACTCACTCACGTGTTCATCCGAGCGCAAGTTTGGAGTTGCAGTTGGAGAAGAAAGAAGAGAGAGAGAGGCACATACTTGGGAGAGGACTTTCTATGTTTTTTGGTTTATTCTCTTGGCATTATATTGGCTATCTATATTAAGGAAGTTTTTGCTGGGTTTTCTTCCCCATGAGGGTTTCCCAGGATAAATGATGTGTCTCTTGTGATTGTGTACTTCTCAGTGATCCTATTTATGTTATGGTTATCTAGTGAATTGAAAAGAAACATAATAATAGATTAAACTCTAACATGGTATCAGAGCTAATTTGAAGAGAGCATCTTTCACAAGAAGAAGAAAAATGTCATTGTTGTCATACATGAAAATTAGGGATTTTTATTGAAGAAGATTTTCAACCCCAAAACCATCTAGAAAAGTGCACCCTAACCCAATAATTATTTAGCACCTTCAGTGCACCTTTTTAGTGTGTAGATCTCCCAAAAAGTGAAACCCTAGTTTTCACCAGTACCAAAAAACCAGAAGTACCAAAAGTACCAGAAAACTAGAAGCACCAGTCCAGAAATATGATGGTAAAGTTTCAAGGGGTAAAATTTGGATTTTCAGAAATCTGACTGCACCAACTTACTCGCCTCAGCTCAGCGCATCTATCCCCTAGATCAGAATTTCAAAATTTAAAGTTTGAAAAATTAGGGTTTCCTCATAAAACCCTAAGTTACAGTTGCAGTTGCAGTCTCAGAATCAGTTGCAGTATCAAATGCAGTTGCAGTATTAGTTGAAGTATCAGTCATATTACAAGTTTTAGTCACCCTTGAAGTTTTAAATAATTGGTAATTATTACCACTGCTACCAGATGGCGCCACTACCTGCAAATGTTATCTGAGGTATGTACCCACATATATTTAGATTGTTAAGTTTTAAAGGGTATTTGAAAGAGAAGGGATCTCTTTCCACAGATCCAGAAGGATCTCAAGATCCAACACATTCAGAGGAATAATGCAACCCGGGCTTGATTATTCTGATATGCATCTATTTGTTATGACATTATTTTGATCTAGATTGCATGTTGAAGCTATGACCATCATACTAACCTTTAGTCAAAATTAAAGTCAAGGTATTAGATGGATTAAAGTTGAGATCATAGAGTTTATTCTCTAACCCAACCTTCTGTCAAGATAGCATATTGTCTTAGTACAAGAATACAAGTTGAAGAAAGCACTCGTCATCTTGAGTGAAGGAGACTTGGAAGAAAAGAAACACACTCATTCTTGAGGACAAGGCTCCACGTTCCAGGTTTGATTAATTAAGTTGAGGTAGCAGTCTTTGAAAAGTATTATAATTGGTAGTGTGTGAGCATATCAAGATAAATGCTTAATGTAATCATTTACCGGATACAACTAACATCTCCTCACATGCTACCAAGAGAAACTTCTTGTGTTGATTCCAGGTTACCTTGGATGAATGTTTGATCACAACACTAGAAGAGTGTTGATCTCATTTCGTATTGTATCTCTTAATTTTGATCTTTGTTTCAGACAGGTCACAAGTAAAATCTCTAAAGGAGCTAGTGTGACGATTACTCGTGCTATTGTTTTATTTACCATTATCAAAAGAGTATTATTATTGCTTGTTGTTTTGTTGACCTTGTTAAGGTCACAGGTGATAACCTTGAGGAAGTTATAGTGAAGGTTGCAGAAGGAAACAGATTAGATGAGATATGAAGAAAACTACATACATGACCATATACATTCATGTACCAAAGAAGATGAAGAAGAAGCTATATTTTGAGATTCAAAGTATCTCATATGAAGATTGATTATAAGGAGCAGAAGGATCCAAAGATGACCAAACATTAGAACAAGAACTCATAGCAGAATTGTTCAAAGGTTAATGAAGCCACCTTGACTAGAAGCAGAACTCGTTTGAAGCCTGACTCAATCTTTCATATTTAGACTTGGTATTCAACACCAAATATACCCTGTAAAGAGATGATGAAGTCCTTGTAGACTCAGAAGAAATCAAGGATAAGTCTAATCTCAGAAAGGATCAGATGGAGAGACAACTTCTAGGATTGGGAGACAGATGACATGAGAAGACTAGATCGTAACTTCAAAGACTCCTAGAAGATATTAAATGTCCTGGAAGATTCCCTTGTTTCAGTGACAAAGAAGGAAGCCAGTCAGAAAGACTAGGATATGGATTCTTCTGTGAGACTAGAAGAGAAGTTGGTATTGACTTCCAAAATTGATCTACACAGATCAAGCATGGAGCAGATGTACAAAGCTTGATGTGTGTCTAAGAGGATTCTCCCAGCAAGAGGGAGAAGACTATGACGAGACACTTACTCCAATTATTGAAGAAATAGTTCCAGTATTTATGAAAACAACCAGAACAACCATGATTCATATATAGTATGAGATGCAGGGGGAGAAATCCCCATATTTAAAATCAAGTGGCAGTTGTTTCATTACTTTAGTTGGGTCATGGAGACATGACTACAATGAAAGATAAAGTTACCTCCATGAAAGAAGAAGAGCTAGCTTCAGTATCAGTTATTGAGCCACTCTCGGTTTCAGATGAAACTGTTGTCATGATAGAATAAGAGAAGTTACTCTCAGATTTTAGCAACCATGGTGAGAATGAAGCAATCGTTCTCAGTCTCAAAGTAGCTGCAGGTGCAGAGTCCCATATTCTAGAAGGAACAGTTGCAGAGAGAGTAGAGGACATACTCCCAGATAGTGAGACAGATAGTGCCTTGCAGAAAGCACATAGAGCTAGCACATGTTTATGCAGATTGAGTTGCAGTTGAGCAAGTGTACCAGATTGGTACAATGTAACATGAAAATTTGGTTTGAATATTGAAGATAGAAAGACTCAAGTCTGCAAGTTGAAGGAAGCTCTGTACGTATTGAAGCAAGCTCCTAGAGCTTGATTTACAGTTTCCTAAAGAGCTTGGGAGTTACCAAAGAGTAAAGTTGATTCTAACCTTTATCTCAAGGTTATGAATGATGAGCCAGTGATGTTACTCCTATATGTAGGTGATGTATTCTTGACAAGATAAAGAAAATCTCATCACAGATTGCATAGGAAGCTCGCCACAGAGTTTGACGAAAGATCTAAATGCATTATCGCTTAGGTCTTGAACTTTTGCAGAGCAAAGAGAAGATCTTTCTTAACCAAGGAAAGTATGCAGTTAAAATGAAGAGGTTTGACATGTTGAAATGTAAATCCATGAACACACCCATGGAAACGAAGTTGAATCTCCTGATAGACACCTCGTCAGAATTGGTTGATGCTACCCTGAACAGAAAGATTATTGGTTCAATGATGTATCTGATGAATACCAAGCTAGATACATGTTTTGCCTTGAGTCAATATCTGGTAGAACCCAAACGTGTTCACATTGTTGTTGCAAAACATATGATGAGATATCTTAAGGGTACGTTGGATTTTGGTCTCTATTATACTAAAGATCATGACTTCAAACTGAGTGGTTACACCAATTCATATTGAGATGGAAGTGTTTCTAATAGAAAGAGCACTTCAAGATGTTGTTTCAGTCTGAGGTCAGCCATGACTTCATGGCATAGTAGGGAGCAATTCAACATTTCTCCGAGCACGTCAGAAGCGGAATACATTGTTGCATGTTCCACCAGTTGTGAAGGCATATGGCTTTGGATGTTTTTGACAGATCTATTTGATTTGGAGATGGAAGCCACCATGATCCTATGTGATAACCAGAGTTGTATAAAGATGATGGAGAACCTTGTGTTCCATGATGAGTCGAAGAACATAGAGATCCGGTATCTCTTCATTCGTGATATGTTGCAGAGAGAAGCCATAAAACTCCAATATGTTAGCACGGATGAACAGGTTGCTGATGTGTTGACCAAGCCTCTATCTCATGTAAAGTTTGAGCACTTTCGAGATAAGCTTGGTATAGTACGAAAGGACCTCCCTCGAAAGGGGGAGTTGTGTTGATGTGCTAGCTTAATTGTTGTGTTGATGTGCCAGCTTAATTGTTGTGATGATGTGCCAGCCTAGTGTTGTGATGCCAGCTTAATTGTTGTGATGATGTGCCATCCTAGTGTTGTGATGCTAGCTTCATGCTGATGATATTCCAGCCTTTTGCTATGATGATGTGCTAGCCTTGTGTTGTGATGATGTGCCATCCTCGTGTGGTGATGATGTGTCAGCTTAAGTGTTTTGATGCCATCCTTGTGTTGATGGCATGCCAGCCTCGTGATGTGATGATGTTTCAGCCTCGTGCTGTGATGTCAGCTTCATGTTGATGATATTGTGTAGACAGCTTCGTGTTGTGATGCCATCCTCATGTTGAAGACTCTCAGCCTAGTTTTGATGTTGATGATGCTCCAGCCTTTGTGTTGTGATGTTGCTGTTGTTGATGATGCTCCAGCCTTTGTGATGTGATATTGTTGTTTTTGATGTTGTATCAGCCTTGTGTTGTTATTGATGATGATGATGTATTAGTGTTATACTAATCCATGTTGATGCAGTTGATGATGATGATGCCACTTCAGCTTCTTGCTGAAGTTGATGATGATGATGCCACTTCAGCTTCTTGTTGGAGATGATTATGATGATGATGATGTTATTTCATCTTTCATGCCGAAGATGATGATGTTACTTTAGCCTCACGTTGAAGATGATGATGATGTTACCTTAGCCTCATGTTGATGAGGATGATGATGCCATTCCAGCTCCCTGTTGTGAATGATGATATTGATGATGAGAAAAACTTATGATGATTTATAGATATGTTTGTCAGTGCTCCAAGATGTTGTTGATGATGTTTCCCTCTCTCTTGCTTGATGTTGTTGTAGAATACCCTTCTTGTTAAGGGGGAGTGTTGAAATATTGTAACTATAAAGAGTATTCTATTTTATTATTGATGTATTATTCATTAGATCAATCCCCTTTTGTGGATTGATCATGTCAAGCATTGTAAATGACCAAATCCCCTTTTGCGGATTGGTCAAACCCTAATTGTAACATGCTAAATGAGAAGTTAGCCCCCCAAATATATTAAAGTGGTTATAACCACCCAGAATGAGAAGTCATCCCTACCAGTGAAAAGACACCTCAGTTCAGCACCTGCCAGATTGTATAAATAAGAGAGGCTAGCACCTCATTTGTTCACTCACTCACTTGTTCATTAGAGCACAAGTTTGGAGCTGCAGTTGGAGAAGAAGGAAGAGAGAGAGAGGCACATACTTGGGAGAGGACTTTCTATATTGTTTGGTTTATTCTCTTGGCATTGTATTGGCTATCTATATTAAGGAAGTTTTTGTTGGGTTTTCTCCCCCATGAGGTTTTCCCATGATAAATGATGTGTCTCTTGTGATTGTTTATTTCTCAATGATCATATCTATGCTATGGTTATCTAGTGAATTGAAAAGAAACCTAATAATAGCTTAAACTCTAACAAGCTTTAAGTCTAGTTCCGAAAGTTAGGAAGAAAAGATAGAGAGTGCTCATGTTTCTTCACTGTTGTGATATGGAATTTTGATTCATATTGTGGTAACTTGAGTGGCGTTATACTAGTCCAATAGAGGGTGTTATGGAATATATGAGGAAAAAATTAAAAACAGGGATGATTTTAAGGATGGAAAAATATTTTAAAATGTAGAAACCTTAGCGAATCTTACTAATCCTTCATATGCCAACTATAAATGTTTAGCGATATTTTTGTAAAAATATTCAAATTTCTAAGGATTTATATAGTTTTTATAAAATTTTGGCGATTTTTAAGGTAAAATAAGTTTATCCTATAGAATTTGGGCGAATCATTTTTAAAATAACGAATCTCGTTTTTGGAAAAACCATGGAAAATTAGCCCATGAGCGAAATTTAGCCCCTAAAATCATCCATGATTAAAAACCTACAAATAGCGTAATTAAAGTTAACTTCAAGATGAAGTTGCTTGAAGGTGGGGAATATGTAATGCCCCATAGTTTCAATTAAAATAATAAATAAATAATAATAAATTAAAGTAAAAATATTAATAATACGAAATTATAATAAAAGAAAAAGTTAAATTACTAAAAATGGATCAAGGAAAACCTAAATTAAGAAAAGATTAAAACTACATGATTAATTACTTAATGACAAGTGTAACTCATGCATGGAAATCCTTGCATCCATGGGTAAGAATTTTGAATAATGAAGGTGGAGAAAAAAGTTTGACATCCTTTGCTTGTGCAATTTTAGGAAAAAGCCTTGGAAGCTGGCATAGGTAGTTGATTGAGGGTTCGAGGGATTTCGGTCGTGATGACTAAGGGGTTAGTTGGGAGGAGAGTCGTCCCCCACACTATGTTGTGGCATGCTGGATCAAATATTGGAGCACAACGATTCAACATTCATAGCATTGTAAGTGAGTTGATTTCTTCAACTCGCAGGTAACTTCTCACCACTTGCCCCTTCTTGTGAATTATGTAATCAAGATTAATGTATCTTTATTTGATTCAATTAATTGTTGCAAATTTGTATGTTTATTTGTGCATTTAGTTATATTAGAATTTGGACCATTACATCATGACTAACCCTCATAACTAATTATTAATGTACTAATTGATAACACTGACACTAAATAGAATAACACGTTAGTTTTCCATATAGATTGATTCCTACAACATGAACATCATGTTGCATTGAATACTAAAACTTTGCATTTTAATTCATCCTAGATAGCTAACTTTCTCCCATTCTAGTGGTTACTCACAATGGTCACATTAGTTGGTAATGCACTAGTTTGTTATACAAATTGATCCCTGAAACATGTTGCATCAAATATTACAACTTATAACTACCTCTATCATTCTAGTAGTCACCCTTGATGGTCACACTAGATGGTAACTAAATGGTAGTTCATCAAATGGGTACTTTGCAAAGCATTTGATGGGTGCTCAATTGGTTAGTGGGATAATGAGTTGGTGCATCGTTAGGATATCAATACATTTTATTGTGCCAACATGTGGTTGGGACCATCTAATGGAGAATGTGTTTCACAAAACATTTTAGTTCCTTGCTTCTCACGAAGTTTTAGCGTTTGGTAGGAAATAGCAATATTTATGTAATTTTTAAAATTAATCATCAATAACAATGAAAAGTTATCAAGATATCTTACTATACATTCAAAAAATTCTTTAAGGGTTGCAAACCCCCCATCATTGTCGAGTTATTATTGATGGCATAGTATAGTGAGTCATAGTCGACACCTTGTTGTCCATCAAGGTTTGATCTTTAAATATCATTTCTTGTGTGCTTGTTAAGAACCCATTTAACAAGTGAAAGATCTATGATTCTACTAGAAAGCAATTGGTGGAGATTTGGAGGAATACAAAAGGAATCATGAGGTGGAAGCACTTCCCCAAAAAACTAAAGCAAATTGCTAGAATGTCATTACTTCACAACATATAAAAGGCTAGTTAGTAGAGATGTTAGTTTGCAACTTTCTTCTCACACCCACCATGCCCCTATCATCAAGGGAAACTTCGGGTCAACAATGGGCCTTAATGGATTTTTCAACTAAAAAGATGTCTAGTTTCAACCAATAGGATTTAAGATGCCAATGTCAAAGCAACCAAATAAAAAACACATTTTGACATTTCTATCTAAGCATCACCTTCTAATTCAAATAATAGTTAATCATGGTTAAATCCTTCCAAAGCTCTTAATGTACCTATTTAATAAAAATTAAAATTAAAAACTCACTTGAAGATTTTGTGTGAAAGCATTGTTATCACACAATCTTACACCCTAGTGCAAAGCCTTCACAAGGTACAAATATGAGTGGAACATGGAAGTGTTGTCACTATCACTTAGACAACGAATTCTCTTGTTTTAGTGAAGGATGGATCCAACACAAGAGAAGATTCCCTAGTAGCCTCCAGGGTTCCTAAGGCAAGATCGGATCAAGTCTAAGGTCACGTATATAGCTACCCAATTTAGCACCATTAACATATAATAAAAAAGAACAGATTAGGTGGTTACTAAAGCTAAATTCTAGATTTGAGTTTAATGTGTTTTTAGGGTTGTTTAGAGTGTTTATCTAATACAAAATTATCCCCAAATAGTGCAAATTTGAAAATTGCTAATGGTTGTTGTAAAACTTGCATAAAAATAAGAAATTATAGTAGTAAACAAGGTACAACAGCAATAGATTTCAGCCCATTGAATCGGTGATAAACAAGTAGAAATTAGGGCTAAAACAATGGATAGATATAGGGTTTATACAACTAGCTAATTTTGAAAATTAAAAGGTACATAATGGCCATGTAAATCAAGACTTCCAACCCTAATTATTCAGCAATAAAAACAAAAAAGGCTATTTATGGTTGTAAAATGATTTTTAGGCCTAGAACATGCAAAAAAACCAAGACGTCCAAGGTTTATTATGGCTGAAAATGTATACAAGATCTTATAAAACCCTAAACTTACTCTAAAATAGAAATAAATAAAAAAAAAATGAAATTTTGGATTTTGAATTAACTAGATGGGAGAAAACTAGTTCCTACTATTTTTTGGGCATATAGGGTCAACTAAGGACTCCCTTGAGAAAGTGTCAGTAAAACTAAGGTGATAGTTAGGGTTGTCCACTACAAACCCTAACAAATCCACCTAGTGCCTTACAAGCTCCAAGTTAGTTCAAGGAAAGATAATCCACTAGTAGTCTTCCAAGAGTTATGAAAAGGGGACTTGTTCAATAAGAACATAAAGAGAGTGCACCATCACCACTATGAAAGTACATCTACACTTAAAATCATTCATAAACAACATATATAAGATTAAGTGAAACCACTTACTCAAGAAATCGATTCATCTTCAAAACTCTAGCCAAGAGCATCCACAAAATTTGTAAATAAAATCACAAGACATCATCCTCAAGACGTCACTCTAGTTATCCATCCATTGCAAAAATAGAGAAGTAGATGAGTAATGTTATCCACTAGTTCTAGAAATGAGTTACAAATGAGAAGTGCTTCTCTATTTATATGATAACGAGCAACCCTCTCGTTATAAGAAGTAATATTCTCCTAGATTTTAACCTAAAATAATATAAAATATCATTATCTCTTTACAAACCCTAGAGATATGGTCAAAAATACATAAACTATGACGTGGTTATGCCACCTATACAACAATATCCATGATACATGAGTGAATGAGTCAAAAAAAACCCAAAGATTCTCCCCAAATCAAGTAAAATCTCCTCTAGTGTCAAATCTTCATCTTCAACATGTGGAACAACCTCCTCTGAAGGTGTTCCATGAATTGTCGAAAACTTGGCAATAATCTTCTCGCAACAAATTTTAAAAGTACCACAATTGTGTCAATTTTTGCTCGGATTTCTATTATGAACACATTTTGGAAATCCCATGGTCATTTTGCATCTAATATCATTGATTTGGTAGAATTCTAATCATTTTGTCAAAAGGTAATTGTTCCTAAAGCTAGTCACCCTCAAAATATGTGTTAAAATCTCCTTAAGGAGTGCAACGACCTCCTCAATGTCACCCAAAGGAACAAAGCTCTATCCAATTCATCTACATGCAAGGTATGTCTGAACCAGGTCCAAGGGATCCAAAGTAGTCATCAATCTAGAGACATGTACACAAGTCTAATGCGACATAAAAAGTGAGTCATGTGAAATGTAAATGGCATTAGTTTGATCACACTAAGTATTATCTTCTAACTTCATAATAACTCATAGAATTCATACAATTTTGTTGAGTTTAGGTATGATCGGAACATCATTAACCCCTATTACATGAGTCAACACCCAAGAAGAGAAGTAGCTCCCAAGAAAACCCATCAAGGAGTATGTGTAGTGATAGATGGTATGGTTTAGCGGATAACTTCATCAATTGCATTGCACAGCCATGTGAGGTTGTTTAAGGGTGCCTCTAAAGTATGAGAGAACATTTATGCATTGAGTTACCCTTACCTCGGCACCGTGCCTTACTATCCCTAATTTGTCTTGTTTTCTTTATATTACCTTTTTTGTCTTGACTTTTATTTTACTTCATTTAGTCCCCTTTTATATATGCATTTTATTTCATAGTACTTGGGGTAATAGCCTCATAACGAGAAGACACCACTCATGTTTTATTTCCTTTGGTTCTTTCCTTTTCTTTTCTCCTTTTTATTATTTGCTCTTCACTTTGAGCTTAAACCTCTTTTCAAGTGAGTCTCTTCTCATGGGATGATGAAGCACGGACATTTTCTTTGTGACATATGGCAACCCACCCATGAGCAGGACAACCAAAATCAAGAAGGATGGAGAATGTTAAGTATGAATTGGGATATATACATGTTATCTCTCTCAAAGCCCCCTAGTAGTACAACTCAACCCAAGAGTGACAACACTTATCTAAAAGACGATGATAATCACTAAGGTAAAACTAAGCAAAAGGCTCAAATTTAGAGCATCATGATTCATTATCTGAGTCAACCAATGACCATCACTTTCATGACAAACACATAAAGCAATAATACCCAACATGAAGCAATGAAATAATGTCCCTCATGTGTGTCAAGCATCATAATCACCAAATGTGAGTGAATTGAGAAAAATGTGGGAATCATATGTAGTCAACTATATGTAGAGAACCATAGATCTCATCTATGAAATTGTTGTCTATGAAAAATCATGAATCTTGTTTGTGAAATTGTTGTATGTGATAAGGATTATAGAAGAAAAAATCTCTTCTAATAACAATTGTTCATTACTAAGAGTTGTTCACTATTGAAATATATCAATTTTATGGAAAGTTACCTTAAAATATTAAAAATTGTTTATTATTGAAATATGTCAATCTTGTTTTTTAATATCATATTTATCTTCACATAAATTCTATTAAATATGGAAATTCGAGTTTCTAATAATATATTATTAAATATAGTATAAATAATATATTATTATAAATTACATAATAATATATTATGTAATAACAAATATTCAATTAATATAACTATTTAATTAATATGTAATCATCATAAATTATATATATATATGGTAATTTTTCATAATTTTTTTTTTTTTTTTAATATTTGACGGTTAACCTTTTGACATACACTTTTAATGACTCATTATAATAATAATCTACATTTAAAAAAAAAAAATAGTCATTGTTTTTTTACTCCAACCTCAATTTGTGACCTTCATTGAACCATCTTTAAGATCTTAAAGACATCAATAACTTTGACCCTATATAATTTTGAGGATTTTACACATTAAAATAGATCTATTAAAAAAAATGCATTTGTCAAATTGCTAAAATATTATGTGATTTGTAAAAGTAATATATAACATATATATAATATATAATATATAATATATATGTAAAATATTATAGTAAAAATTAATAAGTTTCTTTCTTAAGTTGGATTTGGTTTTTCCATATAACTTTTATTTTATATTTGTATATTTATTATTAAGTTTATCATTTTTTATATTTGCATACGAATAAGATAATGATGATGAAGATCAAAAAAAGGTTTATTGGACAAATAAAGGGAATTAGATTAAATGTTTTTAATGTGATTTCTATACTTGAACACAGTGGAAATGACAATCAAAGTCAACTAAATCTTCAAGATTAATTATGTTATGAAATTGGGTAAAGTTGTATTATATTATTAAGATAGGACATGTTAAATCAAAATAGGTTAGTCCAAAAACCATAATCACTATGAAGGGATGAAGTCATTACAATAATATAGTCATTAAAAGTTCAACATGTCACTTAACAAAATTGAATCTAGGTGGAGAGAATAACAATCATTCCTCCCAACTATCCAAGTTAAACCCAATTGACACTCATTTTCTTCTTTATATTCAAAATTTAGTATATGTAAACAAAGATTTAAATTATTTAACTAATCCACATGAATCTAAACAAAGATTTAAACTATTTATTTAATGCAAATTGATCTAAACTTTTTATTATTACCTTAAACTCTTATATTTTCTACATTGCATAATCAATAATATTTTATGATGTTATGACATTGCATAATCAATAATATTTTATGATGTTATGTGGCAAATGTTTTTCTTATTTTTTTTTTTAAAAACTCATTTTAAAACTCAAAATTCTCTTAATCATAAAGTGCATGCATTATGAAAAAAATGGAACTCTTAATCATAAAGTGCATGCATTATGAAAAATATGGAAAATGTCATGTAATGTAGCAAATGTTTTTCCTATTTTATTATTTTTCTTAAAAAAAATCATTTTAGATCATCTCAAATTTCTCTTAATAAATTGCATGCACCATGGAAACTCAGAATTCTCTAAACAACTCTAACTTATCTATAAAATCCTCAAGAAGATCAATAACAAGTCATCATGCCCAACTTGTGTGATAAAGAGATCATTCTAAGCAGGAAGCAGTTCTTGAGGGGTTCTCGGTTTTTTCTAGAAGAAGACTTAACTGTAAGACAACAAGAGGAAAGGAGAGACGAGATGACAAAAGTTAGGGCAGCAAGAGATGAAGGTAAAAGAGCATGGATTTATAAAGGTAAAGCTATGATAGCGTAATTTGGACCTCCTTCCAAAACAACGCAGCAAGACAATAACAAATAAGAAGCAGCAAACTCTTCAGCAAGAAATGAGGAAGCAAGGTCAGTATGGGCAAGCAAGGACAAAGACTCGCCTGTGAGTCTTGCATGCCAAAACAAATAGCAATCAAATCGTACCCAGGTTTCCTTAAGATTAGTTTGTTGGAACTGCAGGGGTTACCCATGGAGACGAGGACCTGGGTTAGGGCCTACTGCAGAAGATAGAGACATAATTTGCCTCATAGAAACACATGAGCATGAAGGGTGCAAGACACCTTTGTTTGAAGGGTATTGGAAGATAGCAGTGTGGAACAAGGCAGCAAGGAATGGCAAAGGGCACGGGGGTATCATGGTAT
>ML786389.1:0-16305 GCA_009831015.1 Picea engelmannii | reverse complement strand
AAGCAAGGTTGCCCACTGTCTCCTACCCTTTTTGGGTTATATATTGACAAGCTTGAAGAGTGGCTAAATTCGCAAGGGGGTGACGGTATCCATTTGGGCAAGTTCGTTATAAGGCTTCTTTTATACGCGGATGACCTTATATTGATTGCTAAATCAACTCTTGGTTTGCAAGAGCACTTATGTTCCCTTGAGCATTTTTGTAGAAGGGTGGGGATGCAAGTCAATATTAGCAAAACGAAAGTAGTGGTTTTCTCTAACAAAGAAAGCATAACCAGCATAAGTTCTACTTTGAAGGCAACATTCTGGAAGAAGTTGCAGACTACAAATACCTCGAAATTGACTTCAACAAAAATTTAAGTTGGGATAGTTGTAGAAAGAAAAGAACTTTAGGGGGTTGGAAGGCATTTTATTCTTTTCAAAACAGGTGTAGAGAGGCAGAGTTGTGGGACTGGAAAACCACTCTAACTCTTTTTGGGCTTCTAGTGATTCCGGTGATTCCCTACGGTTGTGAACTATGGGCTAGTAGCACAACCGAGATGCAGTGGAAACAAATTGAGAAAATCCAGAAGCAGTTGATTACAAACAAATTCAAAATAAAAAATGCAGTTCCTTGTGCTATCATGTTAAGTGAAACAGGGGCTGCCCCTATTGAAGCAATTGCTATGGTGAGAGTCATAAGGTATTTGAAAAAAATTGAGCAAATGGAAGAGGGTAGATGGTCTAAGGTTGTGTTTAGTGACAGATTGTGCAAAAGAAATAAGACTTGGATGCGGCAAAATAACAAATGGTTTAGTAAATGGGGCATTTGCTTGAGCATGTGTCCTACAAAGAGTAAAGAGATAAAAACTTGTGTTATGGATAAGTTCCACAAACATACTTGGGAGAAAGAGCTAGGGAGAAAGAAGAAGTACTACATTGAAGAGTTTAACCCCACTCATAACCATCAGCAAAAGGCGTACATAGGGGCCAATATTTCTTGAAGATCTAAAATTCTTATTGTTCAATTAAGGACTAATTCTCATCAACTCCGTTGTGAAACAGGGCGCTGGAAAAGACCAAAAGAAAAGTGGGAAGAAAGAGTATGTATTTTATACTCGTCCAGAAAAGTGGGAAGAAAGAGTATGTATTTTATACTCGTCCAGAAAAGTGGAAACAGAAAAACATTTCATTTTAGAATGTGAGGCCCTCAAAGACAGCAAGAAAAATTATGCAGGTATTATGGCAGCTAGTTCTTGGGATAATCTATTCAACAAAGAGTTTGTTGAGAAGCTGGGAGCGATTATTGTAAAATTTCACAGGAAAAGGACCGAATACAAAAGCCAGATGGAAAGACAATCTGTCCCATAGGCTATTTTTAGCCTCGTGGACGTTAAAAATTCTTTCTTTCTTTCTTTCTTTCTTACCAAAACCAAAATTAAACCAGTAGAAATTAGAAATTTACCATGGTTATGTAGATGTCGGCAAATAAGTTAAGACTCAATTGTAGCCATAAGTTCTGATCGCATTATATCCGTTACATTATTATTTCAATGACGATCAGAAATTTAAATCAACTATATGATGACTTCTATAACAAGAGATCAGTCTGACACGTTTGGTTTACACCAAACCAACTTCAAACCACAAAGACATTGACAACTTGTTTATCCTTTTGTAACATAAAATGAGTATATGTTCACATGTATGTATATCAGTGAAAACAAGAAAAGAACACAAGTCTAAACGTTTTACCTTTTGGCTGTTTTTCGGTAATTTTTTTTGTTTGATTTTGCCCGAAATCCGGTGATCAATGGTTGGATCTGCAGATTTGAGTGGCTAAGTTTATATAATCCAAGTGCCCCAGGGGTTTTTCAGCACGCTGAATCCATTTATGCATTCAGAAATACAATTTAAACAACAAAAAATAGCGATTTTGTCCAAATTTACATTACCAAATTCCGGCCAAAAAACCCAAAAGGTAAAACGTTTAGCCAACGCCAAAAAGAACAATTGATAGAGTATAGGTTGCTAATGGATATTGGTTTCCATGAACTAAAACAGATTTTTTCTTGGTGTTCTGAACAAGAGAAGGGTGCACTCTGGCGACTAAAAGTTGTTATGTTCTATCATCTCTTTCTGCTTTAATGATGCATCTTAACGGCTTACGCGCTTCGTCATTTACAGATATGGTATCCAAACAATCATGCAAACATAATGACTGAACAACTTGTTTCTGTGTATACACTCGATAACAATTGAGCTTAATTTCCACGAAAGACCACTGCTTATTGGCTGAAACCAGGACCCAATTTCTCTCTGATACAACATCCTTTAGTGCATTAAAAAAAAAAACGCTTTACATATCTACAAAATCAAACTTAGGTATAAACTGGTTAGAGTTAACTACTGCAATTCAAGCTTTTCCAACAGCATAAGTGAGCTCCAATACAACCGTCAACCCATGAGTAGTATTGGACCTCAATGTATATTTCTCGTGCAAATGATGCAGTAATTTGAAAGGATCGATACAATGCAGTGAGCATAATTTCTCCGTGAGGCTGTCCAAACCTCACCTCACAGATAAATCGGTTAAGAAAGGATGTCAGTACACTCAACAAAAATCACTGCCCTGGCTTGAAGAGTTCAAAGAATCCAAACTTTCTGAAGATGCTGTGTACATTGGTAAACTGCAGTAATTTTTGCCTGTTAAGGTCATCTTGCAGTTTTGTGTAGACCACTGATGTGAAGTAGTTTCAGGTGAGCAGGAAAGCATGCCTTGTGCATTAGATGTCTCAGAAATATTACTATGCCCGTCTGCGACTTGAGGTAACATGTACGGCACTTCTTGCCATCTACTAGGGGAAAGTGCAGGTGCCGCTGGAAATGGAGAACTTCCAGTATGAGTGTCTAGAGGAACTGATGTCGGTATTGGGATAGAGGTTGTAAAAGTTGGAAGTGGTGAACTTGAAACAGCTGATAAAAGTGGGGTCTGCTCTGAGGGTGGGCCAACTGTACTTTTGAAACGGGCATCCCGTTTGCAGATTGGGCAAAATGCCCTTCGCGTTGTAAGCCACTTATCCACACACAGTGCATGAAAATCTGCGCAATAAAGAAGCATCCATGCTATGATTCAGAATATAGATTTCAAACAATATCTTGATGAACAACCATTATGAGGAAACAAGTTCAGCAGCGAAGAAAGTCCAACAAAACCTCACACATCTAAAGCAGTTATCATCTGTTTTCTTCTGTGCAAAAGAAAAATAGCACCTGGGTAATGATTGTAATGTGTACCAGTAGCTGCTTCAGCATAAAAAAATATTCTAAAGAGGCAATGCCATGAGGTTAAAACTTAAAACACATTCAATAAGTGAAATATTACTAATTATAGTTCTGAAAGAGTATAGATGATATTACAACTGCTCAAATATAACACAAAGGATATAACAATATGTAATAATCAATGTTCCACCAAGACTCCAGGACGGGGGCGCAGGAGTGGGGAGACACACAGGGGATGTGTGGAAGCACCCCCAAAGACTCCAGGACAGGGGCGCAGGAGTGGGGAGACGCACAGGGGATGTGTGGAATCACCCCCAAATTTTGAGGATTTTAGGAAACAGGGAGACATCACATATATAATATAAAAAATATAAAATAAAAAAATTTAAAAATAAAAATAATAATGAAAAAATCTCAATGATAAGAATTCATCCCATGCAAATTCATCATTGTGCAGTGTAAATATTAAATATTAAATAGTAAATTACTAAATAGTACTAAATTAGTAAATTCAAATTTGTAAATGATATAAACATGATTCAAATTTAAATTCAGTGATGAAATACATTGATTCATAAATTATAAATGAAACAGAAATAGTAAAATATTGATACATTGATTTAAATTCATCATTCCTCATTCTAAAATCTAAAATCTAATTAGTACTAAGTAAAATAGTAGATACTAAAGTCTGAAATAATAAATTGGAATTACTCAAACTCAAAAATAGACTATAGTAAAGAGTGACAAGCCAAAGACTCGGTCTGAGGTCATCGGTATCTAGAGTCAAGACTCAAAAGTTAAAACTGAAAATTCACAATGGTTAGTGAACATTAAAAATAAAATGAGCATCATGGACTCAATTTCACTGACCGGTTGTCTACATCCATCTGCTACATGAAGTCATCAAGACCATCAAAAGGGAATGTCACTATCAGTCTGAGTCAGAGTCACAAACGACTCCCCAGGAAACCCCCTGTCCCGGGTGCGTGGGAAACGTGGAGGCCCACACCCCACCCTGGGGGACGCATCCCCATGGAACATTGGTAATAATCAAATTAAACTAGGCGAAGAGGAAGTACACAATAGCATCATGATACATATCATAAAGGCCTTATAGACAACAGAGCATATTAAGGACCCGTCTCCCTCACACACTGCAACCACAACTTACAGAAGATGAGTGTGTTAGTATGCAATGCATCCTTCCCAGGTTCTAATGGCTACTTGGTGGTGCATCTTGCATGTTAGGATACCTTGAGCAAGGAGATAAAACATTCCTAACAACAAACTTCCCATGTGGTGGAAACATCCATGATCAATGCCAATTGACGTTCATTGCCATTTCTCATGCAGCCAAAAGTCACATATACATGCTTGCTAACCTATGGCTTTACCAACTTGGCATGTCTATTATCACTTGTACTCGTACCAAATAATGTTTACAAACTATTTAGCATCCCTTACAACACTTCCTATAATTTATTTGGAAACTCACAAGGTGCCCTTCATATTTTAACATATCGTACAACACTTTTCATAATTTTTACACCAGTAAAGTCAACCAAATGCAAGTTTACAATCACCGATTCTAAGGCTAGCATTAGGGCTTAGGATTATGCAATCAAGTATAAATACATATTTTTAATTATATTAGTACAAGGTAATCATAATTTACGGATAAATTTGATATGCATATCAAGCAATTAGATGAAGTTTTGTCGTGCAACTGCCTCCCTGTAAACAATGCTGCTGAGTTTTCCTTCAAGAATGGCAGCAATTATCCTTAGATGAAGTGTACTGCTGAAAACAAGGCGTTGTAGAAGTGGTGCAGTATAGTTTGGAGGTACGAGAAGAGTTTCCTACTAGAAGTCTGCCAAATCACACAATAAAGCATACAAATAGGACTAACTTTATTAGGATTGAAATAACTGCAGTTAAGGACAAGTGGTGCACATCAACGATGAGAGAGAATGTGTTATGATGGTAGGAAAAGTAAAACAGCTACCTCATTCCTTATTTATATTGACTGACCTAAAGCTTCTAACATTTTATCACTTGGCACCACTTCGTGTGAGTACAATAGTTTTAATATGCCATTGGTGCATTTATAGGGGGTAGTAGAGTAGTATGTCCAAGCATGAGATTCTAAATGCCCTGGTCTTGATTACCACCTGGCAACCAATTTGTCATTAACCATATGCTTGTGTCCCATATTTATATAGGTTGGTGTGAATTAATATGCCCCCTCGTAATGTAGGGAAGTTGTCATAAATGCACGTGGTAAAAAATACATGTGATGGTTGCCATAAATGTTGACCCTCTATTACTGCAGAGGCCAACTGCAATTTATGAGTAGTATTGCCACCATTCACTCGATCAAACATGCCATTAATTACACTAAGAGAAGCGAGGTCCTCTACAGCATGACGTAGGGAAATTCTCATGTGTGTGTGTGTGTGTTTGTGTGCATGCATGTGTGTAACACCATTAAAATAAAATGAAAAAAAACAAAGCCAATGTTCACCATAACATCAACAAAAAACGGACATATTATTTATCTTAATAAAATGTATTCTATTAAGGTCAACAGAGACCCACTTGGTCAGTGGGACATATGCTAAACCCCCTTTGATAACAAAGGGAAACCAACTACAAGATACCACCNCCCCCCCCCCCCCCCCCCGGAGATTGCACACTCATTGGGATTCAAACTTCAGTTGTTTGCATGGCAACACCCCATCCCAACCACTAACCCATAGCTTGTCTTGTTTCATATTTAAACAACTATAAACTAGCATAGATCCACCCTATGTTGCAGGAAACATCTACTCATGGTCGTGCCAGGCTCATTTCCATACAGAAACATGGAAATGCATCTGGTACAGCCTTAAAATGCATTTCTGGCCAACGAACGAGTCCCACGTGTGGGAAACACATTTTGTATAGCCAAAAACCTGTTTTTGTGTCGTACCATCGACCATATAGCACATTTCCAACACTAAATCTGTCTATTTTGACTTGGTTTGACTGTGTTTTACTACATTCGACCAAAAATGATAACAATTAATAGTAATGTTAAATTCTTAAAGTACAAATTGACAGTTCCTTTATCTTTCATTTTTCTCCATTAAATGTTTCAAGATGTTTGAGAGTGGTTCCAAACTAATTGGACTTAATATGGAGAAAGTAGAATTTCATATCCCATTCAAAATTAGCAAGATTGTAGCATTTTCAATGGATTCTATCATGTATGACTAATGTACCCTGATGTTGGTGGTGTTGATTGTTGAACTCCTATGTCATGCCCTTAGCAAAAATGTACCCATCACTCAAGCCAAAATCAATGATTAGGCATGTTAAGCTTTTTCTACCATATTTCAAGGCTTGGATTAGGCAGTTTCATCAAAATTGGATGGTGTTGACTAATGTCCCTGCGGGATCAGGGTAGAGCAAAAGGCTAGACAAGAGGCAAAGGGTGATACTAATGATAGTGATCCCAATACAAGCGATGTTGAAACATTGCTTGTCCTTTATGTTTGTCATTTAATGTTCTTGCTCATTTATTCATAATTCTTTCTTTCAAAGTGTCAATATACAATGTGTTATTTATAAAATAGCACATTATATATATATATATATATATATCATGTTTCCTCATTTCCAAATTTTGAGGGGTCACATTTCATGTTTCCTCATTTCCAAATTTTGAGGGGTCACATTTCCAGTGTGTTTCCATTTCAGAAACCCATACCTATTTCCCCATATTGTGCAGAGTAGGATCCACCCTAACCTTAGATCTATTACATGTTGAGAGGGATCAAAAAATACAAGGTGCAACCCTTAATATTTATCAAAATAGTATCCAAGTGCACAAAAAGATTGAAGTTTGCACATCGAGTTTTTTTATCCCTTTTGTCAATCCAAGTTTAACACAATGTTTTAAAACTCGGACTTGGCCTCGAAATCAGTTGAGGGTCAACTCGTGCTCAAATTCGAACTTGGCCATGACTCGAGCTGGTTTGGAATTTAACAACTCATTTTACTAACAAATACACAAAATATTTAAATTTTAATGAAAAAAATATACTTTAAAGATTCCAAACCATTAGTGAAAAAATATGCAAAGTCTACTCATGCCTATACCATATAAGGGTGAATATATCAAAATGGCACTGAATGCAATACATATCAAAAACAAAATACATAATGAATGAGGCTCTAAATGGTCACTAGAGTCCAAAAAACATGTTACAAGCTACTAGCCAACTACAAATCACTGATCAACATGATCAATCATCAAACTCATCACCACTGCTAGAAATGGGATCCTCAACATGAGCTACAAGATCATCCTCTAGATTAGAGTCTTCGTACTCATTAGGGACATCTGCAACTGTAGTAGTAGTACTAGTAGAAGCATGAGCTACATGGCTAGTGCTTGCATGTGCCATGCCTGGTACTATGCTTACTCCTACTAGTGGATCCAAATCCAAACCAATCCACCCCAAGTCATCAATATCATAATAAGGATCAAACTCTGTTGGGTGAGACCCCTTTACCCATTCTACGATTGGATCAATATCATCCATCACAATGGGATTTGTATCAGGTAATTTGTTCAAACACTAATTGCACCTTATCCGAAGATTGTACTGCACAAAGACAAGATCATTTAATCGTTTTTGTTCCAAATGGTTTCTCTTCTTCGTGTGAATTCACTCAAAGATAGACCAATTGTGCTCACTCCTAGAAGCACTACAAGTTTGACTCGAGACCAACTTAGTTGAATAGGTACGGACTCGACTGAGTTGGACTGGCTCGATACCAAACCGACCAAGTCATGCATTGACTCTCCTAGTTTGCTACCAAACCAATCCTGAAATCGAGCAAAGGGCCAAGTTTACTCAGTTTGTGGTCAATTCATTTAACTTCGTTGAGTCCAAGTCTGAGTGGACCAAGTTTAAAAACATCAGTTTCACATGGATCTATGTTTGTGCTTATTTCTCTAAATATGATGTCCTCATCATTTCTTTTCATTTGGGATCAATTCCTATTCTTTAGGGATTTTTTGAATTTTAAGGGTTTTTCTCTTTTTAAATTGTAGTTGCATAAGTAATTAGTCAATAGTGTGGGTTTGCATTTAATAAAAGTGAGAGCACCTCATTTGGGGTTAGATTCCTCTTCCCCAATGCATATCACTCCTCTTGCATGGCATGCCCCACCTAGAGAAAGGATCTGAAATCTATTCAACCATTGACAGGTGTTAGTATCTTATGTGGCATTGATATCTTCTACATGGTGTGCATGTTGAGGATGGTTGCTTGCACAGGTGTTGGATCTACCTTGGAGGAGGAGCATTGGGCACTAGGAGGAAGGGCGCTTGGCCCTAGAAGCGTTGGGAACACTTGGCATGCCTTAGGAGGATGATTGATTGACTTGAGGACGCTTGGGTTGAGGGCACATTCCTTGGAGTTGTATGTCGACCTAGGATATATATGTTGAGAAGAAGTATTGGAGCATTGGACGCTTGTCTTGGACAACAAGCAGCCTTGTGATGAGGAGCACTTGACACTTGGAGCGCATGCTTGGAGAACACACCACTTGAGGAGCCTTGTCTTGACATGTGTACAACTTGGAGAGACAGAGCTTCACATGGAGACCCTATCTTTAGGATTATATTAGGTTGCATATGGACTTAATCCACTTTACTGTTGTTGTCCCCCCTCCCCTATTCTATATAATGTGAGGAAAGAGTTTTTAGTTGTAGCTTTCATGTAGTAAGCATGTGAGAGTTCATTATATCATTTATATCTTGAAGATGAACTTCTCTTGAGTCTTTGTAATTGTCTTTATGCAAGGGAGGAAGGCACTAGGGCTTGTGTGAGGCAAAACCTAGAGAGGACTTAAAATGTTAGGGTTTGAGTCCTTGTCCCAAAAGGACCAAAGCTTTGTGGCAAAGAAATTGTAGAGGAGACTTAGAGTACTTCGCTTGGAGAACTTGTGTTAGGCATGCTTGGTGAAAGATCAGGGGTGGATTTGTTGGTGTTGACGCTAGCGTGTTATGGATCCCTTTGTGTGGCTAGAGAACTTGGCGGGATATCTTATTAGGCCTTTGTATTTCTGGTTAGGGTTTGTCAATGATGGTGTATGCTTTGGCTAGGGTTTGGAGGCATTGGAGAGTCCTAGCTTATGATAAGCTTGAAGGACTATCTTGTACCAACACGGGATATGTTGTTGGTATGCACCTGTAACTTCATTCTTATGTATATATGAAGTGTACTTTGCTATCTAAACTATATGTACTTGCATAGGTACCCAATTGCATCAACCACTCTACTCCTAACACCATATTCCTCCCACTAAGGGGTAGAACGTACTATCGCGATTGTAGTTCCAGATTTTGTATATGTACAAAAACCTTATGGCATCGTCCTAATCCTCTGATTTGTTGTCCATCGGTTGTGACCACGAGATTCCTCACAGGATATAAAAAAAGATTTAATTGTCTTGCAAGATTAATATCCACAAAGTTGTATGTACTTCCAGAATCTACTAAAATTGTGATATTTTTACCCTTTATTCTTCCCTTGAATTTTAGGGTCCTTGGTTCCACCTTTCCTGTAATTGCAGCAAGTGATATCATAGGTTTTTCATCTTGACTATTATAGATTGTACCACCATTCCCCAAATGAGGGGGGTTATAACGTGCTATAGGTGGTTGCACTTCTTCTTCTTGGACTATAACCTTGTTAAAGACCTTTGTTTCATCTTCCTTACAATTATTCTTAATGCAGATGATTCATGCTAATGACATCTTTGGTGATTTCTCATCTTCGTCAAAATCTCAAATGTCTTCCCCAGCAGGAACCTCTACTTCCTTTCCATTTACAATTTTGCAATGATATAGGTGATTAGATGCACATCTATGGCCTGGAAACCAATTTTTACCACGTGTACAACAATTATTTTCATTCTTTTTTTTCTTCATCATCGGAGTTTCTTATGGAAGTGTTTGATTCTCTTTCATCTTCAAATTTGTATGACTTCCAATTGTTGCATTTGTCACCCGGTGAGCACTTGTCTCCACAATATTTGCATTTTCCCTCCCTTTGTCATTGGGCTTCCAAACTGTAATTTTCTCTTCTTTGAAATGTGATGAAGGATACCTTGAATTTCCAAAATCTATGTTTGGGGTGGTTTCCACCTTGAATAAACCTATTCAAAAAAATTTTTAAATGACCTTTTTAACTTTTTTTTGACGATTTTTGCCTCACATCGAGCCTTCTCCATGGTTGTGATATTATGCATTTGTAATCCATGTCTTATATAAGGTTTTAATCCATACATATAAGCCTAAAGTAAATGATCTTCTAATAATTCAGGTACTCACATTACCAATGCTTCCCATTCATGAGTATACTCATCTACATCACCTTTTAACTTTATTTTGGTGATGTTTTCAAAGAAGTCCTTCTTTTTCATACCTTAAAACCTCTTAAAGAAGTCGTCTTTCAACCTAGCCCAACTATAGTGGCTCACCTTGGTTGTAGACTTCCACCACATATACCAATTATATGCATGGCCTTCAAGCTGCATAGAACCATACTTTATTTTTTCCTCATCGAGTTGAATATTATGTATTTCAAAGTATTCTTCTACCTTCTTGATCCAAGTTGCACTCTACTTTTGATCTCCATCAAATTTGGGTAACTCTAGTTTCAATCTCATTAGGTATCCGAACATTGGTTGAGTTGAACAAGGTGGTGGTTGGTTGACATTAACAATTGGTAAGCCACTGGGAAACATGCTCGTTTGCATGTTAGCTGCACTTGTAGGGTTAGGTTGTGCAGGAGTGGTAGAAGTGCTTGAAGAGCTCGTAATCGACAAGTCCATGTGAGTCAAGGATTCCTTGTCCCTAACATATTTCTCAATTCTATCTAACGCGGAAGCTATTTGGTCTTGTATTTTTTTGTTAATTTCCTATGTCACCTCTATTCTCATCTTATCCATGCTTCGATTTATTTATTTTTATGTTTGTAGTGATCTTATCTTTGCGACTGTGCATTAACTCATGTATAAGATCTTCATTTTTTTATAAATCTATTCCATTAACCCTTCCAAGTTTTTAATATTTATCAATTTTTTCCTCGAGCTTTTTTTTATTTTATTTGGACTCTCTCTAGTTTCTCAATTCGTGAGTTAATTTCAACCATTTTTCTAGTTACTGGAGTGTTTTTTGGCTCAAATTTGATTGAGACAATTTATTGTTATCCCCATTAAATTTTTTGAAATAATTGATTTCAATTCAAATTATGGAGCAATGTCCTAGTTTTATAGTAATTAAATTACTCTAGAGTTGTACGGATTAATTTGCACAATTAATTGCATAGACTATATGGATCGAATTTGAATTTGACTGTACAAAATTGTTAATTGTATGTATTGTACAGTCCAATGACCAAATAACTATATGGCGGCTTTAGTTGAATGGTGCGGTGCCTCAATTAGATTGTACATACTACAGCGCAATAATTAGTCACCCGATATTTTAATTAAATAGTACGACAAGGATTGTACAATGGTGATTGATGGTAAAGCGGCGGTGGATGGCAATATGGCAGATCTTGTACAAACTGTAGCAGAAATTAGGCGGCTATACGGCTGTGGCAGAAATGGACTATACAGGAGTTGAGACCGGTACAGCGACTGTTGAACTATTTTGGAGTCTGTACGGGTCAAATGTACAGTCTAATTGTATGGCTCGACTCTGATACCAATTGTTGGCACAGGGGTAGACCTGAGGTTCACTCCAAGAGCGCACCAACAAGCCCTAGCTACTGGCCCTTTCGACAACACCTGCGAAGCAGATGTAGTCTCACCCGAAGCAGCTGAGAGGGGGGTTGCAGGACAGAGATGTCTACAACCAGGGGAATATCAAGTGGAACTAATACAACAATAATGTAGCATTCATGTGTCACTCATAAACTAGATATACTCTGCCCAGCTATACATCTGATCTAACACAATAATGCAAATAACAGTATAACAATGACAGAGATCCAGGCATCAATCACACATACGACACAAAACATGCGTGGTTCACCCTCTCTCTAGGGCTACGTCCATAGAACTGTGCTTATGATATATTAAGATAAAGCTTACAGTTCTGATCTACGCTCTTAGTCAGCAGATCTTCTCTCTTCTTCTCTCTTTCTCCCACCTTCCTGCGCACCCAGCTACAGGACTTGATCTTCGCACCCAATTGAAGATCTTACAATATCAGAAGGCTCTCACTCTCAGCATTCCTCTCTCTCACAGTACAATAATCTCTCAACCAACAACAATCAATATCAATACCCAACACTAGTACCGACCCGACCTAGGTCCTCTCGACCTCTATTTATACATTATAGTCCCTCACCGACAGCCTTAGGTCGAACCCTAGGTGTCAAAACCCTAATTACCCAAAACCCTAAGTCAACTTGACCCGCGTTTTCCGGGCTTCGCCAACTTATCTTTCCTTCCTCGTCGCGCGGTGCTCCAAAGCATCCAATGGTGGCTTTCTCTGCTTGATGAGTTGTCTACGATTCTTTTCTCTTGTTGATCTGTCATCCCTGATCTCCTCATTCAACGGCTTGTTTTTCCGTACTTAACTCCATCTTTTGTACTCTTTTGCTTACTTCGACCTAGTGACAGTCACTGTGTTTCCGGCACAGTTCTCATTTTACCTTTCCTTCATTGATCTTCGCTTCCTTCCATAACCAAGGGCCAACAGTCCCCCAACACTCACCTGTGACTCGTCCCGAGGCACTTCAGTTCTGCTCTTTCCATGTCGCTTCGACTTTGGACTGCCCAGTGTAGCCTTTGCTTTCTGCTCCATGTCTCCTTCCCATCCTTGTGCAGACTGTTTTTTCTGTGTGTGGTACCCAGTTTCAACTGCACCTGGTACCTAGACACTTTTCTTCCTTGCTTTTACTGAGAGTTGCGAGGCAGTTGGTTGTCATAGTACAACTTCAGTCGATTCCCATTTACTAATCCCTCTTTCCATTCTCCCTTCAATGTCTTCAATTGGGCAGCTCCTCCTTCTGTAACATAGGTGATCTCATATGGTCCAAGCCAATGCATTTTGAACTTCCCTGGATGTCTTATAAATTTACTGTCATACACCAGTACTAAATCACCTTGCTTAAATGCCTTCTTCTTGATGTGTCTGTCATGATAAGCCTTCTCTCTTGCCTTCTGTACCTGTTGATGGAATCCTGCCATAAATCTGTCTTCTTCTAGTTCAACTAGTTGGGCAAGCCTCTCACGAACAGCGCCAGTATCATCCATATCTGTAAATGCAGCAATTCTTAAGCTCAGTACCAAGTACTCCATCGGGACAACAGCTTCAAGACCATAAACCAACTTGAAAGGGGTCTACGTTGTTAATTTCTTGCAAGTGGTTCTATAAGCCCAGAGTATTGCTGGTACTCTTAAATCCCAATCATCCTTGTTCACACTGCAAATCTTTGTCAATGTTGTCTCCAAGATTTTGTTGAATGCTTCAACCGTTTTGTTTACTTGTGGATGGTAAGGTGTACTCTTCTGATGGTGCACTGCAAATTCTTCAGTCAAGGCTTCAACTGTCTTGTTGATGAAATGAGTGCCTTGATCGCTCATAAGGGTCTTAGGGCATCCAAACCTGGTCATTATGTCATCAAATATAAAACGCGCCACTGTAGTTGCACTACAGTCCTTGACTGCTCTTGCTTCGACCCATCTAGTCAGGTATTCTGTCGCAGTGATAATATACCTTGCTCCTGTGCGCTTCCCTGGTGAGTTTATAGGTCCCACAAAGTCAATGGCCCATTTTTCAAATGCTTGTAGGGTCATCTGCGGTGCTAGTGGCATTTCGTCTCTTCTGGATGGTTTTCCAACTCTCTGGCATACATCACAGGCTCTGGTATACTCTTTAGCATCTTTGTGTAAAGTAGGCCAGCTCGCAGAACCTTCTGCGCAGTTGCTTTACCTGTGTAATGTCCTCCTGCGGTGCCTTCATGAGCTTCTGAGAGGATTAGTGGGCGCTCTGCAGCGTTATGGACAACCCATTCATTCTCAAAAACCCTAGGTTATGAGCCAAGAAGCCTGGTCTTGGCTAAGGGTTGGATGGCGTGGATTTTTCAGACAGAGATGGAGACGGAAAAAGTTCTAAATGGAAAAAATAGTTTTGGCACACAGGCTTTATTCATGAAAAGGTGGACTGTAGATTTCGACACAAGCTCAGAAAGGCTAGAAATCACTCTGGTTTAGGTCCGCTTGCCAGGTCTTCCGCTCATTCGTTGATCAAAGGTTGTTTTCAAGGAAATTGGAAATGCTCTTGGATTTCATTACGAAGTAGATCTCTCTTTCATGACATCTAGCTACATGGGGATGGCGCGCACCTTGGTCAGTTTGATGCTCTCTAGGGGTCTAGCGGACACCATCACTATCCAGTACAAAAACTCGCATTTTCAACAGGCCTTGGACTACGAAGGCATCCCCTTCAGATGTGGAAGGTGCAATTGTTTCTATACTGAAAACGACTCTCTTAGGCTTCTAGATCTGCAACTGGCTTCTATTCAGGCCTACTTTGAAACCATGTTGTAATTTTAAAATTCTAGTTACACAGTTACAGTTATTTAATCCAATAGCAATTGTAATAGAATCACTAAAAGATAGACAATCACAGATCCAATAGAACACAAAGTTTATCTTGGGAAACCCTCGTGGGGGAGAAAACCC
Source organism: Picea engelmannii (assembly GCA_009831015.1). Taxonomy (NCBI): domain Eukaryota; kingdom Viridiplantae; phylum Streptophyta; class Pinopsida; order Pinales; family Pinaceae; genus Picea; species Picea engelmannii. The sequence goes on along the minus strand of ML786389.1, from coordinate 1,278 downwards.
AGCAACCAATATCCTCAATATAGATTCCTTCAACCAGTACAATGATGCGCTATATCTCTCCAAGAAAAACCAAGACCAAAAACACTAAAAGAACCAGTCTCTAAGACTTGTGCGCTAGACCTTCTTATGTGCTCCAAGATGCACAAGAGAAGTGTGTGTATGAGTGTACAAATGAGAGGAACCTATCCTCTATTTATACACAACAGTGTCTCTTGAAGAGACACGACTCTTGACCTAACTAACCCATAAAAACAGGGCCGACTAGCCACAATTGGGCTTTCTACAATTATAAGTAAAATACCAATAATATAATATTTTTTGTTGAGTTGACATGCACAATATAATTACAATAACCTTTTAAAGGTTTGACCAAAACAAATATAGAAGAATATCTTCCGTAGTCACATCAAAAATATTAACACTCCCTCTTAACTAGGAATGTATTCTTTCCAGACACAGAGTCCAAGTCTGATACCATACGACCTCACATCCATTGACTGTTGAACATGGAAATCTATACATCCTCGGATATCCATAGTGCAACATGACTTCACCCCATGCATCTAAGGTCTGTGGGTAGCTCTCAATAGCTACAACATATCCCCAGGACATCCACTCCCCGCGATGCATCAATACCTGATCATGTGCACTCATGTCTTGGTGCCATCCCTTTTTCATGCTGGATGAGATCCACTAGACTCAGTGCCAACCCTTTTTCATGCTAGATGAGATTTTTCCATACTCAATGCCAGCCCTTTTTCATGTTGGATGAGTTCCACCTGTCACTCCCTCTAAAGAGGGACCACAACAAGCTTGTCCCTGAAGTACTCGAACTTCGTCCTCGACAGCAGCTTGGTGAACACGTCCACAAACTGATCCTCCGTAGTCACAAACTGGAGCCTCGTTGCTCCCCTCTAAACCATATCCCTGAGGTAATAGTATATGATCTCGATATGCTTCGACCTTGTTGACCGCCTCTTCAACTAGGGGGTCAACTCCATGTACCATGAAGATATGCATCAACAGATGCAAACATGTCGAAGATCAATTGGTTCTACAGGGCATTTATTTTTTTGCTCCAGCACACAGCTTTGTAAGCAGGATTACCGCACCCCTGCGCGGGTTTATAATGTAATAGGTCTACATGGATCATGTTAGGTCAGTTGCTTTAGGGTTTCTTCATTAGGAGAGTCCCTTTCACTCAGTGTTTTTTATCCTCAAGAGGTTAATGTGTCCTGTTATCGCACGGTTTGTAGGATAGGTCCAAGGGCTTGAGTC